>OZ020514.1:10824236-11093309 GCA_963971425.1 Bryoerythrophyllum caledonicum
CAATGCAATGCTCGTGTCTCCCGCTGGAGAGCTCTTCTTGGGAGCTGTAGATACTACGGGCAATGAAAAGAACGCTGCGTACCTGGCATCTATCATGTTCAAGTTCATTGAACAAGTTGGCCCCCACAACACTGTTCAGGTGTGTACTGACAATGCTCCAGTCATGCTCAATGCTTCAGCATTGGTCGTCAAGAAATATCCACACATATACATTCAAGGATGTGCCGCGCATGCCATGGACTTATTGTTGGAGGACTGGGGAAAGGCTACATGGGTAAAAGAAACTCTCGAGAAGGCCAAGTTCTTGGTTAAGTTTGTCAAGAATCGGCAAATGCCCCTCGCCCTGTTTCGTAAACACGAGGCGAAATTCAGCCTATTGCTCCCCGGGCAAACAAAATTTGCATGTAATTTCATAATGATAGATTGCTTGCTGAAGGTCAAGGAATCATTGGAGCAAACTGTCGTTGATCCTGAATGGCGGGCATATGCCTCCAAGAAGTCACTCTCGGCTAGAGATAAAGTAGTCATTTCTCGAGCCATCAAAAGAGTGGTTCTAGATGAGCATTTCTTGGAGCGGTGCACGAACTTCCACGAGATGGTAGCCCCTGTAGTGTATGTGCTTCGGGAATTTGATGCCAAGGAACCTTGCATGCCCAAGGTTTTCCACACCCTTCGCGACCTCGAGAAGCATGTCCTAGCGTTGCGTTATGATCCATTCAGTCTCGATAGCGATTTAGCGTTCATTGCTGAGGACGAGTTCTACGCACGGAAACGGATGATGACCACAGATTTACATTCCGCGGGTGCACTTCTCAATCCTTATTTACTCCATGACGAAGAGTTGGCCGATGATCCGGATGTCATCACGGCATGCAAACGAGTACTACAAAAGCTATGTGATCCTAAGATTTACCCGGACGTAGTGAACGAGTTCCTCGCATTTCGAAACAAGGATGTACCATTCCATGACATGTTGGATCCTAAGGACCAAAAATGTTCTCCGTATGCTTGGTGGGATTTTGAAGGTGCTTGTGGAAAGCTCCTTGCACCAATTGCAAAGAGAATACTAGCGCAGACAATGTCATCTTCTTCTTGCGAACGCAATTGGAGTAGCTACTCTTTCGTCCACGACAAGAAAATGAATCGGTTATTACCGGGAAGGGCTGATGACTTGGTCTTTGTGTATACAAACTCGAAGTTGCTTGCGAATGCAAAGTTGACGGATGAGAAGAGGTGGTATGCGGAGAACTTGGATTTAGAGGATCCACAACCACGTGAGTTGGATGACCCGGACTACTCTGACGATTCAAACACCAGTGCCCTTGCCAATTACGATGTAGAGCATCTAGACGATGACATCGACAGCAGCCCCTCTCAACGTATGGATCATACTCACGGCGCCCCAATCACCGAGTATGATTTTGTCGATGACGACACTCTTGCTGAGAAAGAAGATGACTTGTTGCCCATAGCGCGGTACCTGAATGGAGACGGCATGCTCAATAGCAATAATATCCTTTGTCGTGGATCGACTCCGCTTCCGGAAGACACGAAGGACAAGGGAGGAGAAGATTTATCATCCGACCGTACAACGGCACTACACGGGCAAAAAAAGCAAGGGTCCTCAGTGAAGAGTGTTGACGAAGGCGTCCACGGTCTCGCACTTGCGGACAACCGCGAGCAAACATCGAAAGAGCCATTCCTAGACGACACGGTTGTTCTCGGGGAGAAAACTATGGAAGGCGGTACTTACGGCGGTATACGGAGTCCCATTCACATTACGGAGAAGAAGGCATCCTCCTCTAAGGATCAACCGTCCTTGCAAGGTCGCGCGTCTCGGTCTCTATTTGCAACCCCTCTTGCAACGGTCACTACAACCAATTTGAAATCCTCCCACGGTTTGGTGTCCCTTTCAAAACATGTGCGACCCCAAGCGCCGCAACACCCATCCGATGGCCTACCTAGTGATGGCGATGTACCTCTGTCTAAGCTCTTCATACATCACCCCGAGGTTCAGGGAGGTTTAGGGTTACAACCTAGGCGGCCTACAAACGACACGAGGAAACGTAAAGCTCCCATGCATCCATTTCTTTGCACGCGACCTAGTAATTCCACTGATGTCATTGGAACTTGCAAGAGATTCAAAACCATTAAAATATTGTCGGTCAAACGGAGAATCAAACAAGAACCCGCCACGGATAATGAAGACGATCCTTCAGGATCTAGTGGAGCTGAAATCAAAGATGACGGCGATTACGAACTTCCTACCGATGTGAATGAGTAGGAAAATTTGGCCCATTTACGTAGTATGCATTCACCGCACTTATTTTATATGTTAATATTGTAGTTCGAGTTTAGGATACTTTATAGTCGTTCTACGTATACATTAAAAGCTTCTATTGTCTCAATTGATTCTTGGATTTGTTCCGAATATAAATAAAAAAATTTCATATATGCACAAGTTTTACCTCCATCTCTTTTGCTATTCTATTGTCTTGTGTTTTGTGTATGGATTTAGTCATCCCATACGAAATGACTTAAACATGTCATTCTTGTTGTATGCAGAATGTGATTCGAGTTTGCAAACTTCTATTCATTTCACTGCTTCGCATCCACCTAATGCACCACAATATTTCTAACACCCACGTACAATTAAAGAATTCAGAAGTTGACAAAATAAATTACAAATTGTAAACCTTTATTTCAAAAAGTATGCTCCACCATGGCATGCCTCCGACTTCTTGCCACACCATTCCTTAAACAACAACTACGCTAAGCTTTATATTCATCTACCACATTCTATTGCCTTGAAGAAGAAGGCTCGTCGGTATGATCCGTTCGAGTGCTACTACGAGTCCGCGGTCTCTGGCTTGGCCTAGCAATCCTCCCCCCCTCTTCGTACTCTCGATCCACGGCTGCAATTTCCCTATGCATCTCCGACCACCAACTATCGACGCTGTCATTGCCATCATCCCTCTTCCGCTTCCCGCCAGGATCCACCTTCTTCGCCGCAAAGATTTCCATGGCCTTCTTTATTCGTTCCACCACATTGTTCACAAAAGCATCATTCTGTGGGAATGACACCAAAAATTCCCCTTCGGGTTTCTATAGCACGTTCCGCCAATAGCCAATGGCGTCCCCAATCCTCCGATCAAAAGCTTGCACCGCATCCCAATAAGAACACTCTACGTCTTTAAAAGAATCTTCTTCTGTTGAACTCCGTAGCTTTGCGGCCTCTTCTAACTTTGCAAGGACCAGGGCTCTTCCCACCAAAGTATAATTGCACTTCTTGTACTCATCTCTCATCTCAATGCCATCGTTTACCTCATGCCATACACCATCTTCTCCCTTCTCAGCTCTCCTTGGAGGAAATCGGAAGAAACGTTTGTGCTCAGTGCTCCAATGCCCCCCAAAGTTGCGGCAAAACAACTCTTGTTGCTCGCCATCTTCAATCTCTCGCGCCCGTATCTCTACCTCATAGTCTTGTGTCATCCAAAATAATGGATCAATTTCCATCCCATACTCCTCGTATAGTTGGTGACAAGAAAGCTCACTATTCCACATAAGTGGTTTTCCCCACTCACGATAGTTCAAGGATTTCTTCGGAAGTTGATCCAAGGGGAGATTCCATCGGTTGAACTCGTGCCCCGGTGGCATAACATCTCTTATCTCCATCACTTCGTAGAATCTTAATTCAACAACAAGTGGAGGTTCAAGATTGGCCAATTCATGTTACAATCACTTGTGAACTAAATATCTTTTAGAATGCTTATCCATATTCCAATTGGTCAATTAAAGTGTGTACATCACATCTTTTAGGAGAACAAAAGAAGAAGTGAAAAAACAAAAATAAATTGTGAGTTTTCTTGACGAAAAGAAGAAGTTTTCTTGCACATTGCACAAAAAATGGTGAAATGATTTTACTTCGAATAAAATGCAAATTTACAATGAAGACCATCATTTTTTTGGGAAACGTTTAAAGAAAAAAATATTTCAGTCTTCAGATGAGTATGTAAAACCTCAATGAGTGAATGTCAACAGACAATTCTATTAAAGGATTTTAGATGCCAGTGTTTTCCTTTTTTGACTATGGATGGTACTAAATTTGAAACCACAAATCTACAAAAAAATCCCTTTTTAATCAACTTTTTTTTCAAGATAGGATCTGATAAGAGCTTTGTGGAGATATTTTTTTATGTTATTTTGGATTTGTGGTTTGAAAGTTAGTACCACTTAAAGCCAAAAGTGGGACTTCGGGCACCTCCAAAAATTTTGACAAAAGTTTCTATTGACATTGAGATTTTTCACACATGTAAAGAATATTTCTTTATTTGGAAATTTTCAAAAAAAAATCTTGTCTTTAGTGTAAAAAGGCATTTTATTCCAAGTTAAACATTTTCACTCATTCTCGGGCAACGGGGGAAAAAAACTTCATCTTTTCTACATAAAACCTAGAGATCTTCATATTTTTCACTTTTTTTGTTTTCAACAACAATATGTGGTGAAAAACTTCTAATTGACCGTTCGGATTATCATTTGACTACGTACGTAGTTCACAAAAGAATAAAACGTGAAATGGCAATTTTTGAACCTCCACTCCTTGCACACTTGTTTTGAATATGCTACACTCCTTTTTTACCTCTAAAAATTGGTGTGTTGGGAAATAACATCATGCTTAAGACAATGGTAAAAGATTTAGACCTTGTACAATGCAAAAATTTGATACAAAATGAAGTCAAAGTCAGCTGATCTACTCAACGCAGGGATGAAAATGAACCATTGTTTTGACTTTAAACACTAAAATCTATCAATCCGTGCGGTGGATCGCAACCAAAATTTGATGGCATGTTCATGTGGAAGTCTTTTTTAAGATCTTACGGTTGAAAATCCAAAATTCACTTTAAAATGTGATTTTCATGTCTCTTTTTGACACTGGCAGTTTTGGACTGGTTTTAGAGCGAATTAGGTCGTGGTCCTTTAGGGGTTAAGAAACTATATAAATATGTGCTTCCACGCGCACAATGGAATATCCGCGTGAATGCGCACAAAATCTTCCCGACATTCTTCCGACCATTAATGCACGTGACTGGATCTCCAGATCTGGATTGCACGTGCAAAGTCAACCGTCCCAGAAAAGGAAGTGGAGGACAAGGGAAGGGAGATGAGAGGGGAGAGAGTTGGGAGGGGAGGGGGCTCAAGGAAGTGGAGGAGCAAAGGGGGGAGGCCGACCGATCGGGGTCCCCCGCGGAAGACCTCGGCCGTCCGATCCGACGGCCGCGGACGGACTCTGCGGCCGGATCCGATCGGACGGCCGCGACCGTCCGTGGTGGCATCGTGGCCGTCCGATCGGGCGATACGCCCGAGGCCGTCCGCCATCGGACGGCTCGGACGATTCGCCGACCGTCCGCCGAGGCCGTCCGCCACTCGCGGACGGCATAAAAGGCGGACGACGGACCTTTCTCCCACACTCTAGTGGGCGAGCTGGTCGCTTTGGCATATTGTGCCGAATCGCTTGCGCCCCCTCGAGTGGTGGGATATTTAATATTTTTAATTCGTTTAACCCCTAAATGACTAGGATCTCCTTCGGGTGGATTCCTTGATTTTGGGGCAGGTTCCTAAAATTCGATAACCACTCAATTTTCTCTGAAATTTTTATTCTACATTGCCTTTTATAAGAGCTTCGTGGACATATTTTTATTTTATTTTTTGGATTTCTGGTTTGAAAGTTAGTATCACTTATAGTTTTTGAGGGAAATTGTCAAGGAACTTTAGGGGTTAATTCCCATTCATTCATTTAATTGTTTGTTCTAGTTAGGGAAGATGCCAAGGTCCAACCGGCCCGTTGCTCCAAAGGGCAAAGCGCCCGAGATGGATTGGGACGCAACAGACGATCCAGATGTTGTTGCGGAGTTCGGATGGCAGGACGAGGAAGAGAGGTTGTGGACTTGCACCATGTGCAAGAGGTACGTGAAGATGAAGCACCTCATGAAGTTGTGGCCGAGGGCACAAGCGAGGATATCAGGGCCGCGGCGCGAAGGTCTAGCGAGCAATTGTCTGAGCGACCATTTCCGCCATCGATATCATGAGGTCACTGCTGCGGTGGGTGTGCGTAACTCGAGGCCGGAGATCATGTTGTATTCGAACATGGCGATGGTTTGGGCGGAAATCGTCCTACACAAGGATGTGGACTGGCGCACCGTGGCGGGCCGCAATGTCAGCCTGATGGATCGAACTACCCATTTTATACCAACCACCTGGAATCAACCGAGTGATTGTTGGCCACGTTGGTCAAACCGAAGATCCGGGGACGATCCCGATGCCCACCAACAACACCAGACACCTCCAGAAGAGTACGGGGGACATAACTACAACGACTACAACCGTGGCAATGATATGGGTTCCACGCCTATAACATTTGGTGGGGGGAGTGGCAGCCATTACTACGAAGGCGGCCAATGTGGTACAGGGACCAACACCCCTCAGAGCTATACGCCAACGCATCCAAGGGATACGTACGAGTCTCGTCGTAATTCCCTCGGAGAAGAGGAAGAACATACCACCCCACACTCTGCACCCGTCTATCACGACGGATATGGCGGTTCTTACCATGCATATGGCCGTTCTTTGGATGGCGGCCAATGTGGTACAGGGACCAACACCCCTCAGAGCTATACGCGAACGCATCCAAGGGATACGTACGAGTCTGGTCGTAATTCCCCCAGAAAAGAGGAAGAACACGACACTCCAAACCCTGGACACGTCTATTACGACGTATATGGCCATCCTTACGATGGATATGGCCGGAGATTAGATGGAAGAGACAACACACCTCCATCAACGTTTCCACCTCGTCAGAAGGAAGATGCCGAGTTTGAAAGACAAATGCATGAAGCCACAATACAAAGCCAGAACGAGTACATCCGCAGGCTCGAAGATGAATCTCGCTACATGAACAGGCAATACAATAACTTGTATGATGTTTATTCAAGCGGGCCGTACTCAAGTGGCGTTGGGCCAAGTCAAAGACGTGATACTGACTCAGATTCCGATTAATCATACATGGTCTTTGTGTAATGTAATCCATGTGGATAATGTCTTCATGTGAGAACAATGTTGACTATTTTGTACATTTAGAAGGTCATTTTTTAAGATCTTCTAATCGATGTTTATTAAATATTTCTACGTTGCGGCCATGTCAATGTGGATGATGAATGTACAATGCATGCTACATGTTTCCAAATGAATTTTATTGATAATTTTTTAGTATAAGTGGATGTGTGGAATGAGAAATTTTTATACATTCCAACTTTTCATTCACCTCATAAAAGTTAAAGAGTATTTCATATCATTACATGTTAAATAAAAAAAAAATTCAACCTGTACCTCTAAAGTTCCTTGACTATTTCTGACCTAGAAGTTAAAGCAAGAAGAGAAACGCCGCTCCGCAAAGGGGCTGGCGTGAATAAAGAATCTGTTCGTTCCATCAGTAAGACCATGCCCACCAGACACCCTGTCAAGGAGGGCTTGGTTTCTTTTCCATTTTCCGTTGGTGTAGTAGAATGGACATGGCATGTTGAATGGCAACAGTGTTAATAATATTGAAAGTGTGTGAAATTGTTTCGATGGAGATTTTAAAGGTATCTCAAAAGGATATTTATAGATGGGATAAAGGTGGTGGCACGAGCATCGGCAGTGATTACAATAAGCGGGTCCATTTTCCATCCGAGGGCAATGATGTCATTAATAAGGGGTTGCTGGGTTGGTATTCATTTATTTTGTTTTCAATTGTTTCCGGGGAGAATCTATCATTACAATAAGTGAATTCGATAAATTGAATGGTATACTCTTGGTTAATGTGGTCGATGGTGGGTCATTGTATGGTAGGCCCCGAATGCAAAGTATGTCGGCTTTGAGTCTAGCGTTACAAAGACAACGCTATGTTGCGCATGTACATGGGACTCGGGAGTAGCCAATGGGGGGACCGTATTTCCTTGTGGGTTGTAACTTGTTATTAAAGGTGCCGGCATTCATGAGGATAAATCATCGTGATTTGTTATGGGAGGTAAATAGTTTCGAATTTCTCGTACTACTTTGTTATGTCTTGTGACAATTAAGGAGTGTATGTGATGGTTTTGGCATTTTTTGTAGAACATGGAGTGATTTGTCGGTGTCTGAGAAAGTGCATGTGGGGCATGTTACATATGGGAATTTTTCTATTCCAAATAAGAGTTGTTTTCGGGCGTTTCCCAAATATCGACTATTATGGAATTTGATGACGCATGTTATTTGTGAGTTTGGGATGATGGAATTTTTCGAAGAATTCGTAGAGAGTTCATAGTCTATTTTGTTGTTGCGAACCCATTATTCTATATTAGGGAAGTTTTATTTGATTGTGTCAAGGTTGTTATAGAGGTCTTGTATCTTGAGATATTTGTTCAAGAATAAAACCGGAACCTTAATGGGGGTATCCTCTTTAGGAGGCCAATATTCTTTTTGGAAGTGGTATGGGGTAGCATGTGGATGTTCGTACAAGTCTTTGGCATTTTCATGCGTTTTTTTGAGGACCTCTTTTCCAAGTTCTATAGATGCAAGTTCGTTTCCATCGATATTTGCTTGAGCAGAACTTTGTGAAGGATTGTTATATGTGTTCAGTTTTGTAACATGTGGATCAACGACATTAAAATGGTTTGGTCGAGATGGCTATTGTAGAGGATAGGGTTTGTTATTTGGATGTTTAGTAGATAAAGTGCATTGATACAGTCAGTGAATATGGGTGCGGGTTAGTTGTTGTACTCTGTTGTGATGATTTGTCATGTTTAGTGTATGGGCATAAGTTATGCTCTAAGGATATTTTAGTGTGTGGAAATTACTCTATAGAGGACACGAAATGGTATACCAAATACATTATACAATATCAATGAATACAACAAAATCTTCCTATAAGCATTTTTGCTATTCATATTTGAATGCCTCTACAATTTAATGTATGCATGTTTGTATTAATGATTGCATATACTTCATTGCTTTAAATTGTTATGATTCTAGATGTCCGAGTAAATATGTTGTAGCAATCTACCTACGGAGTTAGGCATTGAACTTCCTTAAAATGCTTTATAAACACACACAAGAATGTGGTTTTTGGAAAACCTCCTACACAATTTATTTTTTCTACTAAATATAACCCTACTTAGATAGCCGATATCCACTATTAATATAATGTGGCCAATTACAATTTCCGCCACTGCGGATGAAAATAGTCAGAGGATGGAAAAGTAGTCCTTGGTTGAGAAAACAATCTCTGGACGAAAACACAGTCTTCAGAAGCTACGTGGGCCAGGCGCACAGGTATGTGCGCACAGGCGCACTTTAATGAAAATCGTCCGCGAATGACTATGGCAAAGTGTTAAGAATCATCACGAACACTAATAAGAAACACTTAACCCTTAAACGTCAGAGCCAGCCCGAGGGGGCTTGGTTTCTACAGAATCTTCTCTGTAGCTCTTCCTGTACTCAACTTTTCACATATTTGATATCATTCTAATCACCTTCTTTTGATGCATTCACAAAGTGAAATTTTACAATTCAAATCACAATTTGTATGAGTGATTTGTGCTTTGAAAGGATTGTGGTAGGTAGGTTGATAACCTTTAGGAGGGTGCAAGCTCATCATTGATTGGTTTATTCATGATGCCCAAGTTCAAAAAGTGCACTATTCATTGATGTCCAAGTACAGAAGATGCCGTGATCCAATTTTCGGGCTGCCCGCCCTGGCCATGGAAATGTCGTTTAAGGGTTAACGTTTGTAACCCGCTCCTTCTCTACTCTTCCTGTTTTTTAAAAAAGTAATTTTGAAATGAATGTTTTTCTTAATATTAAATAATATAGAGAATTCATTAAAGTGGTTGTTATAATGCGTTGCAAAACAAGCGCGAACCACTACCAAACTTCTATAGATGCAAATTAGCGGTTGGCGCTTGCTTAGAAACGCATTAGTCCAACCATTGTAATGTAGTTTAATATTATAATGAGGTTTTCAAATTTTCATCTGCAGTCTACTTTTCATCCGCTGCAAACATTTAAACCGGACTCTGATTTTCCTCCGCATGGTGATTTTTCATCCGCAGTTTTTTTTCCATCCGCTGCTTGTTTTTAATTCGTTGCGCTGTTTTTCATCCGCTGCGGAAATTTTCATCCGCTGTGGAAATTTCCATCCGCTGCGGGATTTTTCTTCCGCCGCATAGAATTTCATCCACAGTGGATGAAACTGTTTTTATGGCAGAATTAACATAATAGCGACTTAATAACTTCCAAATTTTTATTTATTTCTTCAATTCCGACTTCGGATTTGGGCTTTTTAGGTGCGTTTTCATCTGGTATGTAAGCAAACAAATTGTTACAAAAGTTTTGAAAATTTGACATTTTGGAGTGTACTTAAAAATAACATTTTAGGGACTAAACTTTGGATGTAGATTATGGCTAGAGAATATGTTCATCACATTCGATCTCATGCATGTTTTTTGTGTGTTAGTGATGGTTGTGTTTTCAAATTTGTTATATATGGCGATATTCATTTACAAGACATGTAAGGTGTCTCGTTTGAAATCTCATTTGAAACAATAATATGATGACAGACACGGAAAGAATACAATTGGATGGAAGGGGACGTCGTCAAAGCGTGCATGAACCCTAAACATGCAAAGTTTGAATCAAACTTTTAACTTTTCTATGCATCTAATTCAGGTGTAAATATTTAGAAGAATGTACATGACAATGTCATGGAAAACCTTATGAGAAACGATGTATTTCACCGTTCCCTTGAAAAAACAAGTCTTCTCTTTATTGAAATTTTTAAAAATAGCATACCAACCCAAGTCAAACATTTTCACACATTGTCACTCATTGTCGGGCGAGGTACCAAAAGATCTTATGAATTTTCACATAAAACCTACATATCTTTGTATTTCTTACATTTTATTTTCTCTACATTAATATGTGGTGTAAACCTTCTTATTGACCATTCGGATTAGTAATTCAAAACACATGAAGTTCACAAGAAAAAGAAGTTTGAATTGGCAAAGTTTGAACCTCCACTACTTCCATGGTTGTTTTGAATACGCTACACCTGTCCTCTACCTCAAGAAATTGTTGTCTAAGGAACTACCATCATGTTTAAGGTAGTGGATTTAGACTTTGCCTAGTTCAAAATTTTGACGCCAGGTAAAGTCAAAGTCTGCGGATCCACTAAACGCAGTGAAGACCCTAAACCATTTGCTTCACTTCACACACTATAATCTTTCAATATGTGCGGTCAAAGTTTCTGAAATTTTGTAAACATATTTTTTAATAAGTCTTAATTGAGTTCCAACGGTCACAACTAGAAATCAAACTTTTGGTTTCCTTCTATGGTCATTGCACTAGAATCCAACAACTTTGAAATGTTTCCGGATCAAAACTGCCACGATATTTTTGGGGATATAGGAGACATGTTGTATGAGTAGGGAGTCGGGCATGAGGAGGCGTTTCAAATGGGGGTAATTCCCATAAATGCTAAATTGTATTCAAGAAACATAAAATGGTTGAGGTTATGTATGATTTTGTGCCATGGGCACTATGATCTATCCGAAAAGTTCGAACCCAAACTCGTAAAATTTGATATACGTCTTCTCTACATAAAACCTAGAGATCATCATATTTTACACATTTTGTTTTTTCAACAACATGTAGTGAACACTGAAAACCTTCCTAAACTTGGGTTTGGATTATCATTTGAAATCTTATTCAGTTTACTAAAAAATAAAACATGGAATGGCAATTTTTAAACTCCAGTATTTGCGCACTTGATTTGAATATGCTACAGTTCTTTTCTACCTCTAAAAATTGGTGTGTAGGGAAATCTCATCATAAGGTTGGATTAGGATATTTTGAGGTAATTTTAACAAAAATTCTGAAATACAAGAATTTTGAAATAGAACACATTGATAAGTTAAAAAGTCGGAACTATGCCACAACCTAAACCATATAAAATTCAAAAAATGTCGCTCTTTGCACGGCTATATGAAATAAGGTTTTTTTACTTCTTGTGCCCAAATTATAAAGGCATGTAATACATATTAATCTAAGACTATTGCTATAGTCACTTCAAAATGTGCATGCTATCTAGTATAGTCTAATAATGCCGAAAGGAATAAAGTAAAACCTATGTATTACTAATACGTTGACCGATAATGCTCATGAGGCGTGGGCCAGTTGTATGTGTCGCTGAAGCGTGTAATGATATGAAACAATCCTCCAGCGCTTTCTCGGTTTTCGTTGCAGACTCTCTCCATGTACATATGAAATATATCCGCAAATTCTTGATTTGAGAATACTATGGAACTCCAAGATTCCCGTTGCAGATTCTCGTAGTCTATGGACATTGTCCGCCCGTTGATTCGTTGCGCTATTCGGGCCGTAGCGAACTCCTCCGAAGCCATTGATAACTTCGGAATCATTTGCACATCCGCATCCGGTTTGTGCAAGTACGCAACCCGCGGATCGACCCACCATCGCCTTCACAGAGTCTCGGCCATGTCTTCACGCTTTGTGAACGTATAAAGAGACTGCATTGGTTCGTTAACCTTCGTGGTCATGCCCCAATCGCATACTCCAATATACACTCGCGATTCATCTGGAGGGAAGTGGAGGAGGATATTGTCCGGAGACAAGTCATTGTGGAGATTGTTGCTCTTGTGGACCTCGTTCATGATGCGCAACAACGCCCACGCAAGCTCAGACCGTTTTTTGCGAAAACGAACCAACTGTTGAACTCGAATAATCTCATCATCGGGAAATCTCCCATAGTTCAAATGTGTGATGACATCGTCACCAAACTCGATATCCCGGTTCAACATCTCTCGAACTGTCCCGCCATTCCACCAATACGCATAGCCTTCGTACTTGTCCGGATGAATGGCCACGAAACGGATGACACCCGGATGTGGAATCCTCACCGCCATCGACTCATTCTGATGCTCAACTTTTGCCAAATCCGGCCGTGTCTCCGATTGGTTGGACAACTTGGCGGCAAATTCCCAGAATGGTTCAATGCCCGGAGCACCCTCAATGCGGACTTTGCGAATGGTGGCATATCCACCTCTTCTGTTCGCATTGTCCATTTGTATAACCGCGACTGTTGGCGGAATGGCAATGAGATGGGCTTTACGCAACAGGTCTTTTTGGTGCCCCTCTATCGAGTTCCACCATCCCACGGAGCCACGCCGGTTTCGATTCTTGGCGAATGGCTTCATCTGGGCCACGAACAAATCCGCCTTCAACAGCACGTCGTTGAAAACTTCATCCGCCGCGCGATTGAACCTCCCAAACTTGGTCAACAAGTTCTTGGCATTCTAGAGTGAATCGTGCACTCTGGCATCCAAGAACTTCAAAAATCCGCGCTTCTGGGTCTCCGTATTCCACATCGGGGCTTGAAGCGCGTCCATCATGTGCTGCCGCATGTCCGTCCGGAACTTCTCGGGGCCTTCATCTCTATATCTGACGTACTTGCTCTCCAATGATCGAATAGAATTTTCCTCATAGAATCTGACGGTCAGTTCTATGAGGAAATTCTTGCAAGCCTCAGATGGAACGTCGTGGATTGGATGAAGCTTCACTCCGAAGTCCGCAACCTTCTGCTTCTTCTTGTCCTTCGGCATCTTCTTGACCCCGCCGCCGTTCGAAGTTTCAATAAAAAACTTTTTAGAAGAAGTTTTTAAAAAAACTTCAAGAAAAAAACTAGATGGGAACAAGTTCTAAAAAAAACTAAGAGAAAAAACTTCTTACAACAAGTTTTAAAAAAAAGTTCAAGAAAAAAACTAGTTTGGAACAAATTAAAAAAAAAACCTATGAGAAAAAACTTCTAAGAGCAAGTTTTAAAAAAAACTTGAAGAGAGAAACTAGTTTGGAACAAGTTCTATAAAAAAACTATGAAAAAAGCATTTTATGAACAAGTTTTTAAAAAAACTTTAAAAAAACCGCAAAAACTCCCCCTCAAATGTGAATCACTTTCTCCCTCCCAAAGATGAGGAGCCAATGGATGGAAAAATGCCAGCCAAAGCCACTCCGCATCCACTCAAAAATATATTTCAATTTTCGAGAGGGGAAGGAAAAAGTGAGAGAGAGAGGTTGGCGGACGGCCTTTTATAGGGTGGCGGACGGCCATGAGGCCGACCGCCACCACGGCCGTCCGCGGATCGCACGGCCCTAAAGCCGTCGGCCTAATCGGACGGCCGTCGTGCGCCCCCGCGATCAAATCGGGGCCGTACGATCTGTCCATCGGCCGTCCGATCACGCGGACGGCCGAGGTGCCGTCCGATCTCTCCGACGGCGGGGTCCGGTCGGACGACTCGACGCATTTCGACGGCTGAGATCTCGCCGCATCGCACTTCGTCGAATCTGACGGTCCAGAAAACTTACTACGGCCTTCGGTAAATGCATTTTACCCCCCCCCGGACGCTGCGTCCGACGTGACGTCAGGACGTCCTCGTCCTAGGACGCCCTAGGACGCTCTCAGACCCCCAAGGACGTCGGATTGGTAACCCTGGAGGTAACCCTAACTGTCCTTAACCGAGCCTCACCATCTTCTGAATATCCTAAACCTAGTGGTCTCTAAACGTGCTTATCCGCGTCCATGAAGTCTTTTGTCCCTTATTGCCCTTATTAGGCATCCTCTCCATCCCGAATTGTCCACCCTCCTTGTTGTTCTTAAAAAGAACAACGTAAAATTCTCCTCGAACATGGATTATCATTCTCCGAAATTGTTCCTATCCGGACTAGGACCTCTCCTTAATTGTCTATTCCCGCACCTAATTCTAAACCGTGATTGTCCATATCTGGACCCCTCCTCCCTAAACGTAGGTCATTTAGTTCCTTATATGCAACTTTACATAATGTTCCATCGCAAATTTTTTAAGAAAATACCTTCAGACTGAAACTCCCAGTATTAAATCCACGGCAATAGGTCTACATTTCATACTAAAATTGAAAATAATCTTCTAAAAAAACAACGCCTTCCACTTTTTCCACTAATTTTTTGGCTCAAGGCTCACGATCAAAGGCTCACGGCACGCAAAATAGCTTCGTCCGTCCTGGCATGCTTGAAGTGAAGTATTTCACAAGTTCCACCAGTGGAATTGCTGTAGTTCTCAACTAAGTATAAAAGTCAACTAATGATTGAGCACCCCTTCCTCCACTGCATTGAGAACTCCTTGATCCAATTGCCTGAGAACTGCTTGTTCCACTCCCTTGTGAACTGCAGGATGGTTCATGTATCCACCCTCATGTGTAGATATCATGCAGCCTTGATAGGCAACTGATGACGTTGTGATACCTAGCCCCCCTGCCCTGACCATAGCTTCTTCAGTACCATCCCATTCATTTCCAACCACAATGACAAACTTCAATGTGCTTTGATCCTTAGCATCATCAAGATTAATGACCTTCCGAAAGTGCTGATCCTATTGGACTTCATATGCTATTGTGGCCACTAGAATGGGATGCCCTAGTGTCCATGTAGTCATTATCAGATCTCATATTCTTTCAACACCTCTTTTCAAGCGATGGCTATCATCCACATCCATTCCTGGCTCTCGGATTCCTAATCGACTGAGCTCATACTACATGGCTTCCCAAAAAAAACCTCCTCTAAAACATCCAGAATTAGACATGTTCAATGAAAATGTCTCATCGGTGTCATTTGCGGCTGAATAAGTTGTTCTTGATGTAGGGTTGTGTCAAGTACCACCGTAACAAGCCGAGGTAATTAGAGTCACATGTTCCTTGCAATCCTTTAAGATATCATTCAATTCATAAGCATGCAGCGTTCCAAACGGAGTTACCAATCCGACGTCCTAAAGGTCAGAGCGTCCAAAAAGACGTCTGGCGGACGGCAACGT
The DNA here is from genome assembly GCA_963971425.1 of Bryoerythrophyllum caledonicum. Taxonomy (NCBI): domain Eukaryota; kingdom Viridiplantae; phylum Streptophyta; class Bryopsida; order Pottiales; family Pottiaceae; genus Bryoerythrophyllum; species Bryoerythrophyllum caledonicum. The sequence goes on from OZ020514.1 coordinate 10,840,166, forward strand.
CCGGACGTCCGGTCGGACAGAGCGTCTGGCGGTAATAAACGTTTACCGCGGACATGTAGTGAAAACGAGGGTGTTAAAAAATGATATTAAATAACAATGGATCAATCCGGGTCGTCCGTTTAGATTGGAAGCCCTCACGGCCGTTCGATCGAACAATCGAAGGGCACGCGGCCAACCAATCAGCGGACGGCACACGGCCATCCGCTTGGGCGGCCGCTAGCCTCCCGGCCGCCCGATCGGACGGACGGCCAAGAGGCCAACCGGCGCCTATAAAAGGCCGATTGCTCCCCCTTTTTCCTCACTTTTCTTCTCCCCCTCATATATTTTGAGTGGATGCGGAATGGATTTGGTTGGCGAAATCCATCCAGTGGCTCCTCATTTTTGGGAGTTGAAAAGTGACTTATTTGGGGGAGAGATTTCGTTGAATTTTACAAAGTTATTTTAAACACTTTGTATTTCGTCGAACTCTATAAAGTTTTTTTAAAACTATCTAGAGTTTTACTTTCAAACTCAAATTCAATTCTGAACGAAGATGCCGAGAGACAACAAGAAACAAAAGGTGCCGAACTTTGGTGTGCCAAATTTGCAACCGATTCGAGACATTCCATCTCAGGAGTGCAAGGATTTCCTCATGGAATTGATCATCCGACTCTATGAGGAAAATACCGTATGAGCTTTGAAGAGCAAGTACGTTTGAGTTACCAATCCGACGTCCTGAAGGTCCAAGCGTCCAAAAAGACGTCCGGCGAACGGACATTTGAAGAAATCCGGGGCTCTACGGTACGCGATGTGAAAAAGATTGCACGTTGAGACTCGTGCAGTGGACCATTCCTTAGTGCCGAGCGCCTGTGGAGACCAACACACATTTCAAAACAAAACCACTCAACCAAAGGCAGAAAGAAAGAAAAAGAACAATTGTACAACACTTTCTCAACAAACGAGCAACATTGCTCCGCCGTAACACGAACAACGCACTCTCTCTGTCCACGACGAGAAAGAATCTTTCAACAAACCCTAGAATATAGATCACGTGCGAAAAACCTAAAAAAACCACCAGAATGTCGGAAATCCTAACAACAACGGCTCTCTCAACGAACCTTGACAAGCGGAATGAACCGCTCCACGACGTCGCGCTCCTTCATCTACGCGTAAATCTTGCACAAGCTCTCAGCGGCCTTGTTGCGCACCACGGTCTCCTCCACGGTACACAGGCTCTCGAGCGGATGATGATTCACCATTGGCGGTGGTCAACCGCGTTGGTTTCACTCGGGGAGCATTTCCCACCTTGATGTGCTATCTGGGCTCTTTTGCCTTTAGGACACGTGGTCCGGGCATGGTTTGGGATTTTACTTCCCAAACTTACGAGGAGCCTTCTGCCAATGAGAGGGAGCGGGCGATGGGCTTTTTGACAAGCACCACCGCCGCACCGGCTCTCTCTGAGGGCGAGCGTCGTTATTAGTTGGGTCAAGCCATTGACCTCAACACCCTTGTTTGGATTTGTGGCGTTTGTTTTGCCGTTCAGCGCCGTTTGAATGACCATCTACGCGTGTTGGGGGCAGACTCTGATGGTCAGGGGGCAGCGTGCCATATCTCACAGAGATCGAGGAAGCGGAGTTGCTTTTTCATTTGAAGAGGCATGCAGTTGAGGAGCTTCGTGCTCAGCCTGTCTTTGTAGCCTTGGCCGAGGACTTTGGTCGAGAGGATGCCTGGGATATATTTGCCCGATTTTATCATCACGACACGGGAATTTATGTGGATCCCGCGAGTGAGGAGTCTGGGGGCATTAATGCCCTCTGTGCTACCAAGTAGCAATCACCGGCCGTGCCAGTACTCGGTGAGTCTTCTACGCTGGAGAAGGAAACCACGGAGTTTGATGATTGGGCTTTGGATTTGGGGCCACATCTTACGGGTGCCGAGGCACAAAGGGTACGAGCATTTATATGTTTATATCGTAGTTGTTTTGCCTTTAGTCTCCATGATTTGGAGGGCTACATATGCAAACCAATTCACATTCAATTGGAGGACAACCACCCGATCTTTCAACAACCGTACAAGCTCAGTTTCTCTGAGAAAGTTGGGGTTCAGATTCGTTGTCAGGAATTATTGGCCGCCAGCTTGATTGAGCTCTCCAACGGCGATTACGCTTGTGCCACGGCGATGCCATCGAAGAAGGACATCTTTCGCAATTGGACGGAGAAGTGGATGTGTGGGGATTATAGGCTGGTCAATCGTAAGACCAAGTCGGATCGGTATTCCATGTCCACGCCAGAGAAGTTGTTTAATACAGTAGGACACGCCAAAGTATTTGGTACTCTTGATTTGAGGTCCGGTTACCACTAGTTACCATTGATGGTGGACGACCAATTGAAGACCGCGTTTTGGGGAGTTGATATGGATGGGAGAGATCAGCTCTACCATTGGAAGTTTCTTCCATTTGGCCTCAAGAACGCACCCGCTAAGTTTAAGAGGATGATGGACCGGGTGTTGACCGGTTTACCGTTTGCCCGATGCTACATTGATGATGTTATCATTTTTAGGAGCAGCCCACACGAGCATGTGAGACATCTTCAGGCGGTGTTCAAGAATCTACGGTAGTGGAAATTGCGCTTGCACCATGGCAAATGCAAATTCTTCCATGACCGGTTGCCATACTCGGGACATATGATTGTTCCAGGAGGTCTTGGCGTGCAGCAGGCGAAGGTTGACACGCTGCAGAAGATCCCAGCCCCAATCGACGTGTCACGGCTCAGAGCTTTTCTTGGCCTCGCGAATTACTATCGTCGGTTTGTCAAGAACTTTAGCTTGATTGCCAAGCCGTTGACTATCCTCACGGAGAAAGATCAGCCATGGACTTGGAGACGGGAGCAGCAGCAGGCGTTTGCTACTTTGAAGCTGAAGCTCGGTTCAGCGCATGTACTACGGTGTTCAGATGCTACACGGCCTTTCCACTTGCACACAGATTGGAGTGCGGTAAGATTGAGAGCTGTGTTGACTCAGAAGGATGATGAGGGACAGGAGCACGTTGTAGCGTTTCCTTCTAGGAGCAACAACAATGCGGAGTCCAACTATTCATCCTATGAGGGGGAGGCTTTGGCCGCGGTTTGGGCCATAGCTCATTTTAGGCCCTATTTATATGGGCAGCGTTTTACCTTGGTGACCGACCACCAGCCTTTGAAGTAGCTCATGGAGTCTGACAAGCTTATTGGCAAGTTTTCCAGGTGGGCTTTGTTGCTTCAGGAGTATGATTTTGAGGTTGAGCACCGGACGAGCATCACTAACTTGGCTGGTGATGGGCTATCTCGTAATCCAAGCCCATTGGAGGAGGATTTGACTGGTGCTAGATGGCATGGGGACTCCGATAGGGAGTCAGTCCTGGGGTGGCATGCAGCGGCTTACCTCACGTTGATGTCTGGCTCCGCATCAACGTTGTCTGATTTGGCAACGTTTGAGGAACCGGATAGGGCCCAAGTTGTTAGCGATGTGTGGAAAGACGGTCCAGTCTTGCACAAGCTGCAACATGGCACACTTCCGCCGGCTCTTTCGGCCATGGAACGCGATCGAGTTGGACACCGGATAGCAAGGTTCGGTTGGGAGAACGGCCTTCTATTTCGGTTGTGGCCGGATGGGACTAGGTGCATAGTTCCTAGACGTGTTCAAAGAGCTTTGTTGGTAGAGCAAGTACACGAAGACCTTGGACATTTTGGCGTGCGACGGACTCATTTGATGTTGCGCGGCCAATATTGGTGGATCAGCATCTATCGGCAAGTGGCCACGTACGATTCACGGTGGAAAGTCTGTAATCATGTCAGATCCAGCTTCAACACCTTGTGACCACAGTTGCAGCCTTTGCCCATTATGGGTTTGGGCTACCGTTGGTCTTTGGATTTTGCCGGGCCGCTTGTTGTCATCCCACGTGGAGCCAAGCACGTGTTGGTGATGGTGGAGCACTTCAGCAAGTGGATTGAGCTTGTGGCACTACCACAGAACTCCTCGGAATTGGCGGCCATGGCATTCCTTGACCAGGTGCTGGCTTGTTTTGAAGCCCCAACTGAGGTGTTGACTGACCAAGGGCGTGAGTTCCTGGTGCTTTCGAGGCTTTGTGCACAAAGGCTTTGATTGACCACCGTACCACTTCTCGGGATCATCCAGAAGCGGACGGTTTCGCGGAGCATGTGGTTCAGACCGTCAAGCGTGGACTACGGAAGTATGGATTACTTCAGGGTGGCCACCGTGATTGGGATCTGATGATACCATGGATCGCCATGGGACACCGGTTTAGCCGATAGGCCTCTTTGGCCACTTTCAGTCCGTATCAGTTGTTGTACGGACGGGAGCCGATTCTACCCAGTTCTATACGGGAGAAGTTGGCCCTAGTTGTGGACTTGGATGATCCAGAGGTCTAAATCCAGTGTCTGCGTGATCGCGCGGAGGTTTTCAAGCGGGCCATGCCAATGTCCATGGAGAATTTATCCATCGCTCAGCATTGCAACACGTTACGGTACGCTCGCATTTGTAGCGGCGTTTCTCTGCTGGAGAGTACGTTTATTTGTAGCGTGAGGCGCCTACGACGTTGGACGTCAAGGCTGGGCGCTCCATTCTTCGCGTGAAGGATGTGTTGCTCGGTGGCATCTTGTTGCTAGAAGGCAAAGATGGCCGGGAGTGTCGGGAGCAGTCCAAGAACTGTGCGCCCTGCCATTTGCCCATTGATGGCTCCGTGCATCCTAAGTTGGCCATTGTGCCCATTGATGGCTCCGTGCATCCTAAGTTGGCCATTGTGCCAGAGGGTCTTCCGTGTCTTATGTGTCGTGAATAGAAGGGCACGACTACCATGTTGCTTTGTGACCATTGCGAGCGTGGTTGGCATATGGCTTGCCTGACGCCGCCCCTTTCTACTCTAGCATCCGGGGATTGGACTTGCCCTCGTTGTTGGAGGTCTTCGAGCCACATTTCACCCGATGAAACGGCTTGAATTCCTCGTGGACTTGTCAATGTGTGGCACGTTGCAATCTAGTTGGAGTTCATGGTTTCGATTTAAGGATTGGCCACATGGAGATTGACCGAGGGATTGGCAACAAAGTTGCCTAAGGCGATTAAGGATGGGGCTCACATTACACCCCACCTACCCTCTCTTAGTTACTTCTCTATTGGTTTATTGATGCGGCAAGAGATTACATCTTCAACTGGGTGCGTATAGTTGTTGTAGCGGCATCACCGTGGCGATTGTCTACATAGTGTTGTTTGGTCCTAGCCGGATAGAGGGTCTCTTTATCCGCTTGGCGGGGCACTTGAGGGTGTACTACGTATACTTGTTTTAGTGTATGTTTTTCGTTTATTTGATGTTGGTTGTGATTCTCGATCTGTTGTGTTTAGCGATCTTTGTTTACACGATAGCTGTCACGAGATGTGGCGTCGAGGACCACACCACATCTTGTCGTGTTAGCGTAGGTTAGATTAGTCTAATCTACGTTAGTTTATGTTTAGGGACGTATGGCGGCGCACCCCATTCATCCATGGATGACTTTCATTCACTTAGGGTTGTATGTGTGTGCATATAGCCCCGCACTTGTCCTTGACTTGACATCTTTGTCAAGTCAAGCTTTGTGAGTGTTTAGAGAGTGATTTGTGAGTGTTTACTTGTAAGTGTTGGTTTTCATTAGTAAACGCTCCTCATTCTCTAGTTCTACTTGCACTCGTTGATTCTCCCCTTGTGGAGTGCGAGACACTTGACTCTTGTGTAATTTCATTCTTGTTACTTGAGGGTGTACTACATATATTTATTTTAGTGTATGTTTTTTGTTTATTTGATGTTGGTTGTGATTCTTGATCTGTTGTGTTCAAGATTGCTAGGGCGTGAGCTATGAGCCATGAGCGATGAGCGGTGAGCCGTGAGCGGTGAGCTATGAGCAGTGATAGTCACAAAAAAATACCCTATTTTTTTTTGTATATGATCGGAGAACCGTGGAAAAATAGCAGTATGAAAGTCTATATCCGTGGAAAATTTGTACAACCTATATATGATGTAATGCCTATATCCGTGTAAATATGCTTCTAATTTCATTGTGTTAGAATCTATTCTCATTTTAGTCTCACATTGGTCCCCGTATTTTGACAACTCCTTTTAGTGCTATCAATTATAAGGTGCTGTGATATATGTTTTTACCATTTCATTCTTATATTTTTGAATATACTTGTTACTTATCTTTTCTATTGTGGCCTTGCCTTTTATTATATAAATCAATTTGACAAAAAATTGAATTATTCATTATTGTTTATTCTTTCCAAATTGTTTTTTGTTACGTTCATGAAATTATCTATTTCTCTCTAACCTATATCATTTTTTAAAAGACAATAATTGGTATAAATTTGAAATGCTTTGATTTACGTCTATATTAACTGTAGTATTTCCAGAGTCTATGAAATCTGATACTAATAGAATGCTCTCTAGAGTTCACAAACTAATCATGTAACTTATTTTTTATTTTAAATTATAATATTTGTTATTTATCTTTCACAAGCTATGCTAATATCTATTGAAAAATTAAAGTATAGAAAATAAAATGGATAATATAATGAATACAAGTTATAAGTTAGGAAGACAATAAGAACATGAAACTCAGTACTAAATATGAAAGGAACATTGCAATGTAAAAGACACGTACAAAGTGAACAAAGAAAGTTTTGAAATAAAGAAGTACATGACTATAGCAAAATTAGAAAGTAGAATTAAAACTATCATCACTATCCTTGCTAGCCTCAATTGCTTCAATGTCCACAAACTGAACAATACGAGGGTCATAGCGACAAGTCCCATACGATGGACTAGGAGATGGTAAAGTAGCTAATAATTGAGCTAAGTCTTCTAAATGCGAAGGAAGCAGAATCGGTTTAGGAGGTGATTCGGCGTCGGCCATCAATCTACAATGAATCAAACATTAATATCAACGCTCAATTTTAAAATATTTAAAAGAATGCAAGAAAATAATAATTCACAACTTATTTACTCAAATTTTTTTGTTTTGCAGCATAACGGACATGAATGTCATCCCTCTGCAAGTAAATATCCGCTTGCGAAGACACAACAATCTGTACCAATGGTGGCGCATCTTGAAGTGTTGCAAGGATGGCCTCAAAAATAGCAGGATCCGCCTCAAAAGCAACCAAATGGCGACTTAAGCGGTAGCAAGCGTGAATCGAGGCTCCTAAATTTAAAAGGAAAATATTAATGGAACTCTATATCATCAAGGATTTAAACATCAAATGTATCAAAATTACCTGTAGAAGCATAGGCATCAAGAGTGACACCACTTGGCTTTATTAGAACTTGAATAAGAATTTGCAATAAAATTGGATCTATCTCCCGGCCTCCTCTCCAAGGAACAATTCCATTCATGAGTTGTGATGCTACTGATATAAAGTTGAAAAGAACATCATCCTTGCCAAGGTTGGTATTGCCATCCAACAGTGATTGATCTTGTTGAAAGGAGAACTGAGAACTTGATGCGAATCACAAACAAAAATGAGAATGCAAAAATGTCGTGTCTAGTCAAAAACAATCTTGTTGTTAAAATAAATAAGTGGAAAAATAACATGGAAAGAGTAGAGATAGGGAAACACACCTACATTGATTAGTTTGTTGGAGATGTCAATTGGAGCTCATTAATGCCCCACCAAGCTTTGATGATTTTGAAGTCATAAGTCTTTGCATATGTACCTACGTTTGCTCGAATGGTCATTGATTCAGGCATAAAGATAAGTAAAGATGCATGACTTTGCAAATAGTAATGAGCGAATTCGAAGATAGCTTCCAATTCAGACACATTATATGTATTCCACTGCGGAATGTCATTTGTAAGAGATGAAATCTTTGGAACCGGTAAACCTTTGGGAATATCAATAATGATGAGATCAAATCCATCATGAGGACACAATACAGATCGCACATGAGTTCCTCGACCCTTTCCAACATACACATATAAAATATAACAAACATCAATTAACCACTCCAAAAAATTATCAGTCTTAAAAAGGCAATAAATCATTCCAGAAAATTATAACAAATTAAGTACTAGTTATAGCAATGTAAATGATTATGAATGATGCTACATACCGTTAGAATAAAATCATCCATCTTCTTCATAAGAGTATGATTGCTCCCAGATTCCATCAATGAGAAAATTGAAGTATTTTCAATAAAAAAATTTGTTGAAGAGACCATAGAAGAAGAAGCAATACACGTAGCATTGAAATTTTTCTTGGCCTGAATATTGGTCTGATAAACTTGGTTGGCATTGGTGGCCTAAGAAGGAATTGATGAATTTACTAAATTCAATAAATTAGGTGATGCAATCACTCGACTGCCATCCACAGGAATAATAGTTGCAGTAGAAGTCTGAGTTACCTTTGAAGCTTCAGATGCCTTGGATGACTTGGATGACTTGGAGGACTTTGTTGCCTTTGTAGCCTTTGTTGTTATTGTTGTTGTTGAATATGTTGCCTTTGTTGTCGTTGTTGCCTTTCTCTTCCCTTTCTGAGTTGTTTTTAGTGCCGTAGCAACTTTAGGGGCATCCAATACACGCGGCTGTAGCTCACGCGGATGTTTTGACCTGAACAAGGGTCTCGGCACCGAGACAGTACAAAAATGCTCTTCACAACACTGCAACAAACTCGACCCAAACTATAGATCTCGGTGACAACCGAAGTGCTGAAGACTGATGTGCCTCGGCGCTGCATCGCTTCCGATCCAACCTCTCCATACACACTTACACTAATACAAAAGTGGAAAAAAAAACCGCAATCATTTTCATGTTGTTCTTTTGACCACGCTACCAGAATTCTGTTACATTGTTCATGGTTTGGGCTGCCGCGGTTTTTTGCTCATAACTTCTTCAGTTTTAAGAAGTTTTGGGAGTGTAATACACCATTGGAAAGGTCTTGAAAATGCGCTTCCAACAGTATATTACACGCCCAAAACTTCCAAAAAATGTAGGGCGGTTTTTTTTCCACTTTTGTACTAGTGTCATCTAAAACCTATTTTGAAAGTACCTCGGCACCGAGATAGTAAATGACCGTCACCAACCGAGTCATGACGACCCACGAAGATCATCACCAACAAAGTCACGACAACCCACGGAGATCGATACCACCTGTATCAACATACCTCGGCACCGAGATAGTAAGGGACTGTCACCAATATAACCGAGACCTTCTAAACAATATAAGCAAAAGTCCGCAACTTTGATTCATGATTGAAAGTCACGGCTTTGCCCTAGTGCAACAGAGGAAGCACAGTTTGAGATCATTGAGCTTGTGAAGATTGAATGCGGTGATTCCAGCGTGAGGTGTTGAGATTCATGAACGTGATAAGGTTGGATGAGAACTATTAGATTGGACAAGAATATGACTATTGAACAACAACTGGTATCATTCTCTGGTATTATTCAGAGATACTTTGGACGGCAATGCCTAGGTGATTTTCCACTGTGGACAGCAATCATCTAGGCAGTAAAATTCATATATACGTATTATATCGCCGTATTATATCGTGAGCTCTCCGTATTACACTATACACTTATCATCGTATACTATGGTATTGTAACGTCGGTTTATGTATAGCTGAATTTTACTATTGTTATTGCCCCAAGGTTTGACAAAAGTTACGAGATTTGTATATGTGATACCTATGTAATACCCTGGTGACAGCCGTGCAATGCCTAGGTAATTTCCACTGTGGACGTAACACATTCTAAGGAAAAATAAATAATTTGTCATGTGGTTCCCCAAACTGACCAATGCACATGGAGTTCACAATAATTTCTCGTAAAAATTAGGGTCTCGGCACCGAGACACTTCATAATAAGCTCTATGAATTTGAAATCATCAAAATTGACAACAAATGACTAGGACCTACCACAAAATAATTCATAATAATAAAATGATCTCAACACCGAGATACCTCATATTGAGCTCTAAGAATTTGAAATCATCAAAAGTGACAACAAATGACTAGGACCTACCACAAAATAATTCATAATAATAAAATGATCTCGGCACCGAGATACCTCAAATTGAGCTCTAAGAATTTGAAATCATCAAGATTGACAACAAATGACTAGGACCTACCACAAAATAATTCATAATAATAAAATGATCTCGGCACCGAGATACCTCAAATTGAGCTCTAAGAATTTGAAATCATCAAGATTGACAACAAATGACTAGGACCTACCTCAAAATAATTCATAATAATAAAATGATCTCGGCACCGAGATACCTCATATTGAGCTCTAAGAATTTGAAATCATCAAGATTGACAAAAAATGACTAGGACCTACCACAAAATAATTCATAGAAATCAAATGATCTCGGCACCGAGACACCATGTAATGATCATTCAAGAATTGAAATCAAGAAGGTTCCTAACAAGATTTTATGACAATCTCTCTAAAACAATCTAACAAAAAAGAACGTCTCGCCACTAAGATCCATGGAAGTGAACAGCAATATCAGTATCAATATACTTGGTCATTAGATTAACCCCTAAAGGACTGTGACAATTCACATAAAAAACACTTCAAAATTGTTGGTTTTAGTGCAATAAGTAAGGATGGAAACAAAACCTTATGTTTATGTTTTTGACCGTAGGATCTCAATTAAGACTTTTGAAATAATGTACTCAAAAAATTTCATAAACATTGACCGCACAAATTTAAAGATTATATTGTTTGAAGTCAAGAAATAGGTTCATTTCTTCTTTGCGTTGAGAGGTTTAGCATTCTTATATTTCACTTTGCAGTACACAAGGTATAAATCTATAACCATTATCTTGAGCATAGTGTTAGTTCCTAATACACCAATTTTTAGAGGTAGAGAAGGGGTGTAGTATGGAGGAAATAAGTGTGCATGGAGTGGAGATTCAAAAATTGCCATTTCACGTTATATTCCTTTGTGAACTTAATACACTCAAGAATAATAATCCAAACAGCCAATCTGAAGGTTCTCATCACATACTGTTGTTATCAAGGACAAGCTAGAAATTTTAAAAAATCAAATTTTAGGAACGTACCAAAAATCTATATTGTCCTTCCAAGTCACACATGGTTCTTTAGGGGTCAAAATTTAATGTTCTTAAAAAGTTTTCAAGAGAAAGAGTGTCTCGGCCCGGAAACCCTCAAAGTCAACATCTAAAAATTCCAGAGATTGCAAACTAACACATTGACTTCAAACATCAAATCTATTAACATCCAAGGATAAAAACAACATGAGCCGCGAGTATAAGAAGGCAATCGAGAACAACAGACTAAGGTACCATGACGAACTAATCCAAACATCAAAAATAGGCAACAACAACGCAAATTTTGAAGACAATCTCTGAATACAATTTCGACCAAAATGATTGTCTCGGCACCGAGACCTATTAAATCCAAGCAATCATGGTCATAAACAAAATCTCAAACCAGCTTGGTTAGGTCATGAAGAAGCACCTCAGAACCTTTTGCAACTCTGTTTTCAGCCATTGCCATTGATGCCGCTCCACTAATTGAGCTCAGCTACAACATAACAAAATGGTATCGGTGCGCATTTCAGTCCTAGAATTCCATCAAATTCAAATGACTATGACTATGGAAGATATGAAGGACGTGATGGAGAAGTATACTAACTTGGCATCTCCAAATGTCAAAAATACCATTTCATTCTTCAAGCAAGTCGGACGTACAAGCGCAATGGACGGTATCCGCAAAATGAGAGGTTGTACGACTTGGCCATTTGTCGAGCGCAACATATTTCCGGGTCAAGGAGGCGACAAGAACAAAGTTTTTGTCTTTACGATGTGCGAGATTGCCCCTGGTCAGGAGTCGATCTAGTTTCGCGTATGCAGCTTGGCAGAGATCTACAAGACACATGGATCATGTTTGATCATGTAAAGCGGGTCATGAATTGGACCACCAGGGGTTGCCATGTGTACGGCTCTCGGTACTGCAGAGTTATGACTATTGCAGTTTGCGACATGCAATCTGAAGACACAAATTCAGCCCAATGCATCATGTGGAGGAGCATCAACGAAGTTATGGGAAGGCACGGGGTTGACAACGTCAACTTCAAAGGTTTTTATGGCGGATAACGCAGGAGAAAATTGGAATGTTGTACGGACGGTCTATGGTTGAGGTAATCTCCAAGAGGTTATCGTAGATCAAGAACGCACATGTCTACTTCGTTGGACAACATCCATGAACCGCCACACGCACAAGTATATCAAGAGCGAGTTCCAAGACCAGCACTGTCTTCTAGGCAAGCAATATAAGGATGCCAAGAATTTGGCAGACTCTGCGATTCGTTACCTTGCCATTAGAGCTTGGTGGCAATCTTGTGGTGCCCAAAATGATGAGGCCCTCAGATAACTTGACCAGTGGCTTGCCTTTTGGCATTACCACTACCGCCAATGGGGAGCATCTATGGAATTGGTATGAGTTGTATCATATTTGATTATAATTTCATTTCAATTTACAATCCAAACAACCACATGAGTGACGTTGTGATTTGTGTTACAGAATCTTATAGATGAAGAGATGGCCGAAATGCCATCCTGAAATTTGGCGGAGACAGTCCACAGTTGTTGGTTTCAACAATCAGGGAATATAGGAAAAGACCTATACGATGCTACGGTGGACAACTTTGTTCGTGCATTTATGCAATGCACAAACTACTATCATTTTTTAATAGGAGGGCGATCAGGGACCAACCCTTCCAAGCATGAGTTGCAAATGAGGCTTGCCCAAAGGACCGGTAAACATGAGAATGTATTTGAAGCCATGGAGAGCATACCAGAGGCCAAGGAGTGGTGCACACGCACACCTGATTTTGAATGAGAAGAGGTGTTTGGCTCCAGCAAACAAAAGCTTGATGAACCATTTGGTTCAAACCTTGATAGCCATCGCCCTAATATATAAATTTCTCCCGTTCGAAGGCCTCTACAAGGTCTAGGAAGAGACGCGAAGACAATTTCTCACCAGCGACAACGTTGCCTCCAACCTCCCCATCTTCATATTTGGATGATGTGAAGCTTGTATCCCCACCGTTGTCTCCATCTAAAGCACCTACGGGAGTAAAGCATGTTACGATGTCGTGATGTAAATAACTACAGTATGTAAAAAAATAATGTAGATGCAAAAAGTGTGGTCGTAGAGTGACCTACAGTTTAATTCAATGTGAGAACAATTGGAGTTTGTTAGCCTAGCTTGGATGTACTACATCTGTCATTCTAGCTTAGGGGTAGGTAGGTGGCCAGTTGGCTGCTTATTTTCCTACTCTCACTAGCAAGTGCCAAGCCGCAGCCGCCCGAACAGTTCAACGAGCTCAATGAGACTCGAACTCGAAATCAGTCGGCGGATAACAATCAGGCTCTAACAGCCAACCAAGTCTGCAACTTGGCGATTATCATCGAGCCCACAATAGTTTTATACTGCTACAGATAAGTTGTTTGTTTCTTAATTTGGCTTTACTGTGGACCTTCTTTTAGATGGAAAGGCATCTATGGCTACTTAAATTTGCTTAACCGTTTACTATTAAAGAAATGTCATTGAGTTAATGTTAGGGAAGGCAAGCTTCTTGATGAAGTTATCGAAAAACATATAAAGGGTAGATGGTTGCCGTGCCTTATGCATTACTTCAGGTCATTATTAGTTTGGATTGTTTCTTCTTAGTTTCTATAGGTTGATAGTATGGCTTCTCAAGACCCTGATGATTGGGAGTTTCCTTTAGCTCACTCACCGGATGATCTAATTCAACTTTCTCAACCATCGACATCAAGGCGGCGTGAGCGAGAGGAAGCAGGGCCTTCTGAGCGTCGTGTTCAACCACGTACCGCTTTTTATCCTCAACAAGTTCCTTTGACAAGTTTAAGAAGTTTACAACCGGAGGCAAGAACTTTAGTAATCGTCTTGGAGGTTGGAGATGTGCTTATCGAAGGCCATCAAGTGGTGTTTGAAGGGTGTTTTCAAAACACTAACGAAGGTCAAATGGTAACCCGCTTGTCCAATGACCTTGGTCACCGTCTTTGGCTTCGAGGCCCGCTCAGACACTTGGGTAGTGAAAGGCGAGCAAGTTACATTGCTGCTATTCTTTGTGAGATTCTTGATTTTTTACATGTGTAATCCATCTAGGGCTGAAGTTGAGATAACTTATTGTTATTTCTCTTTATTTATTTGTGGTTAGTTGTTGTTGAAAAAACCCGATCTTTAGATTGATGACCAGGTAGTTAGTGTTTAAAAATACAAAGAATAGAAGGGATAGAGGGATGATAAGAGTTGATAAGGGGGAGAATTTGAGCAACCAATGGGGTTTAAGATGCTCATGTGGCCTTTGAATGGGCTGAGGTTAGTTGTGATTGGCTCCTTTTCCCGTTTTGGGGGTTGAGTTCTTCCTTACCAAGGAGGGGTTGGACTGCGGGGGCTCTCTCTGATTTTTTTTGTTGTAGTTTGTTTTGGATTTTGAGTGTGTTGTAGCCCTTGTTATTAGCTCTCTATGAAGCTATCATTCGGCCTTAGAGCTAAAGGTATGAGTGAACGGCGCCTTGTCGAATAGAAGGGGGTCTGCTGCCCCATGTTTTCATGAGCAGTAGGCTTGAAGCCTTGTAGCGAGTTGTACAAAGTATACCTAAATGACATCTTTGGTGAGTGTTTGTATACTGTAAATAGCTTTTCAAAGAGCTATCTTATGCTCTATTTCGAGCTTTTGTGAAATCATAGCACTAGTTTGAAAGAAGAGGGGTCAGCTGACTTGAGTTTTTGTAAGAAGTAACTTTGATTGCACATAGCGGCTGGCCAGATGAGTTTCTGGAAGTGAAATTTGGTGTGTGTGTGGTATATTTTAGTGGCTTTTCAAGTAGCTATAGCATGTCTCATTCCGAGTTTGTATGAAACCGTAGTGGTATTTTGAATTAGAAGGTTAATCAAGAGTTTAAAGGAGAGTTTGAGTTCGGTTTAATACTTAATGAGAGGTTAGATAAATGATTTCAAAGGGAGTAAGGGTATGTAGGAGATGGGTATGAAGTGGTTAGGGTATGTAAGGGTAAGGGTATGTGGGATTGAGGTTAATTAGGGAATTAGTTATCTTAATCAAGGTTAATTGTATTAAGTAAGATTAACTAGTCTAATTGTAATCAATTAGCTTAACTAAAATTAAGTGGATTAATCAAAGTTAATCATTTTAGTTAAATATAATTATCTTAACTATTAATTAATTATTATTAAGTGGAATTAGTTAATTCAATCAGAGTTTGATTAAGGCTTGATTTAGGTTAAGGATAATTAATGTTTTTAGTTAAGTTTTTGAGAGACAAGTTCTACAAGACATCTGCATCATGTCTTATTATATGTACATCGAGTTTTATTATACAAGTTGAAGATTAGAGGCCTTTCTGATATGGTGAATGAGGACTTATAAGTTTATAAGGACTTGGACACAAATCATATGTTCTATATTCTCCCTTTCCCTCTCTAAACTAAGTGCAGCCAAGAACCCTTCGTTTTCCTGAAGCAAAGACTCTCTACACGACAACGAGTGTTCAAGAATCTAAGTGTGACATACATAAATGGCATATTGCAAGGCTCCCGAAGACTTCCGATAAGTGTTGACATGCTAAATAGGCCAGGACGGGTAAGACGTGCACCGAGAAGATTGTGGTTTTGGGGAAAAACACTCTTGCTCCTACATACACGGGGCTCCTCCATGTTCGAAGACTCTTGAAGGACAAAGTTACCGAGTTCTTTCATTGTCCGGATGACATTGAATGGTGCGTAAGGGACCAAAGCGGAAGTGGATGAATCACCGTCCGCTTGTTCCAGATGTATCACCTGTGATGAAGGGCACCAACCTGGCCAAGGCTGAGATTCTCAGGCTAGAAGAGGTAGGATTTCAACTTGAAGAGCGACGGGAAGTGTCACCAAGGCGGCTCTTTGGAGATGCTGTCAATCCTATTGCGCAAGCTGCATCCATGCCTATACCTGCAGATGCCGACTCTTATCCAACATTGCATGAAGGCTGCCGTATCCGTCGTTAGGCAAAGGTTTCCATGAAGCAAAAAAATTGATGGGCATCAACGGACAACCTCGACGTCCGCATCAACTCCATCTCAATGCTTCTCTACTCCGTCCTCGGATGCATCATTGTACTACAGTCAAAGAAGGGGCAGAAGACGAGTGAATATCGCCTTACTATAGGCCCTCTCCCAAATTGCTCTTACGGCGACTTCAAGGACATGGTGGTTCAATCCAAGAAGAGAGGTGCTTGGTACCATTGCAAGCATCTCTATTATATTTTTTGAGTGGTATGCAAGCTTGATTTTGAGGACGATGCTTTTGTCCATGCTGCTACCTTAAGCTTCAACGAGATCAAGAATGTGCTGGAGAGTGGTGTCTTGGAGCTTATATGATGTGTAGCTTCAAAAGTACTGACATAATCAATACCATTTATAGCCCAACTCATATGGATTGTTGCTGAATGTTGTTAGTATATGGATAATGTACCTCGTATTTGTTATAAAATAGAAAGATTTTTTTATTCTTATACTGTAGTTGATTTCGTTGTCATATCCACATCTATTTCACTTGTGTCTCCATCAATTTTACAATACTTCACCAACTTAATTATCTACCATCGTTATATATACTATACATACACAAAATAAGAGTATCGTGATTCGTATGTATAAAAATCCTCTCTAGGTCCTAAACTCGTAGTGCCTACAATCTCTCCAATACACCTTCAACTTTGCGAAATAGGAAGACCCAACACTACTTGAATTTGATTACAATTGGACCTGAAATATTGTAGTCTATTCTAATTGCACGGTTATAGGCACTTAAAATTTACTAAAAATATTTTAATCAGAATTTTTTCTCATACGGATAACATTATTTTAAGAAAAATAAACCTATTTTTGGTAAATCACAGCTTACCGCTCATGAAATCTCCGCTCATGGCTCATGGCTCATGGCTCATGGCTCATACCCTAGCGTCGTTGTTGTTGTGTTTATCGATCTTTGTTTACACGACTGTACAATTTAGGTTTGAACTCATGTCATCATTGTTGATTCACTATCAATATCATATAAATGGATGTATAACTTGATTACGACTCACTTTTCGTCTACAATGGATGATACATGCATTTGAGCCTAATCACATTGTTGTGGCTTTTGAACTTTCAACTACTAAGCAATGATTATTAAAGATGACATGTACAGTTGGGACTTAATATTCATACTAATTAGGAAATAACTTCAACATGAATTCTTTAAACTGAAATGTTGTAGCAATTGCTAAAAAACTAAATTAGATTGAATGAACAAAAAATACTAGAGTCCAAAATTACTAAACTCATATTGTCACTTTTCATCTTTTCAACAATTTTCATAAATATTATGTTGAGAATGATAGTAATGATAAAAATAATATTGAATTGTGCATAGAATATAAGAATATGAAAGCATTTTGTTGGTCAATTTGTAACATTGACAAACCAACTGTTTTAACATATTACAATATTAAAGTTCAAGATCAGAGGCTCATCATTGAATGGCACTATGCATCAAATTCAATTTTCTTCCTAGAATATACTTCATAATAAATCTACACTAGTCTCCAAATTTAGAGGAAGTTTGACAAATTCAACATCCATAAATTTGGTGGAATGTGGTGGCCACGTAGCTATGGCTATCATTTGTGGAGATTGTTAGTCCTATGCACACTTTTAGAGTTACGATCAAGGTTTAGAAGTTTGATTAATAAATTAGAGGTTGATGCTTGAAGTTAGAGAACCAAGCACATACAAACATCTTATCTATTGGGGAAATTATGCCATTTTGGACACACTTGTATGCTTGTATGATCACAAATTGACGAACTTTTTGAATAGATTTGGCATTATAGTAGCTTTGTAAAAAAATCAAAAAAATTCCACCTTAGACATCTAGAATATAAGTTATGGTATTCTAAGTGCAATTTGTTGGACTTTATTCAACTCCAAATTTTTTACTACAACCTTCTATTTGAGTTGCAATTTTCTATACAAATAATCTTTATTATGTACATTCAAATCAACAAAGAAAAAATTCTTTAGTGAAAAAATTCCATGTCAAGGAAATCAAAGGATATTATACCCTACCATATATGGTGCCAAAAAAATATCATTCTATTCTACATAAGGTCACAAATTCTAGTTTTCATCTAGAAAAAACATATCTTCTTCAAGTTGTAGTACAAATCCTTCTTTTGGGCATTTGGGTTTGTATTCCATAAGAAATGGCATCATCAAGAAATCAAATTTTGAATTGAGAGATTTTTATTGTTCTTTAGGTGCACAATTGCTTTTAAGATACTTTATTCTTTTTCAACATCTATAAATTAGAATTACATAGGTCGAAGACCATTTTATCCATAATGGTATAAAATCTAGAGCTCAATATGTAATAGAATGTTGTGACACCAAGTGAAATCAAAGTGTGAAGAAATTTATTTGGAGAAATGAAATGGTCCTTTTCATTCAATCCAAGAACTATAATCTTCCAATGCATGCTATCAGAGTTGAGTTTCTTGAAAGTAAACATATAATCTACTCTTTAGAGCGGGAAATAGTTCCATTATACTAATCTATGTGATGTGGGCATGAGCTTGGTGGTGCAACGAAGAGACACTTTATTCACGCCGGATTCCTTTGAGGACCGAAGTTCTTCATCTTCTTTTAAACGGGTAGTTCACTTTCACAAAATTTTAAGAGCATGTCTTTTTGTTAGTCTCAACTAGGATTTTACGTCATCATTGTGGCATTTGAAGTCCTTACAACTAAGCCACTGACGGTTCTAGATGACTAGTGACATTGATGGATTACCAATAATACCATACAAACAAATTTCACTATTGTTCATAAGTTTCAAAAAAATTGGGTTTGATCACACGACATCATTGTGGCATTTGAAGTCCTTACAACTAAGCCACTGATGGTTCCAGATGTCTAGTGGCATTGTTGGATTACCAATAATACCATACAAACAAATTTATCTAGTATTCTTGAAATTAACAAATGTTACATGAATAATCATTACTTGCATATGTTATATGATTAAAAAAGTGATTGTCAGACTTCACATTTCCATTCAAAAATATGACAGTTGGGTTAAACAACTCTCACTTCATCTTCATACAAAATTCAATATAAAGCCACCACCATTGATGCGCTCATAAGCAATGCTAAAAGCTAGTTCTAGTATGTTAATATCAATAAAATAGCAAATGTACATTACAAGTTTTAATCAAAGTAGATATGTAAAAGTTACAAGAAGAAATGGTGGCAAGAGCCCATGGTGAGTGATGATTAAGCAATCTTTGTAATCAATAATTTAAAACTAGTAGTAAGTATTTATATATATTTATATGTGTATATATATATATATATATATATATATATATATGTTATGATCCCAGCTCACTTCCTGTCATGAATACAGTAATTGAATTTGATAGCATTTACTTCTTAAAAGTTACTTGAGCAATTCTAATATTCAATTATCCATTTCAAGTTATGATTTGAAGTTTACTCCAAGATATTTTTTTGAATGACTTAAACATGTTGCATTGCTTTACATTTCATTATAACCACTGAATAAATATTTATTTTGACTCTTTTTTCCTTCTACAATAATATTGTATTATGTTAGTTAGATATGAAGTATATTCAATATTGTGAGAAAGATCTAGAATCAAGTATTGTTCTATTTATGTTGATTACGTTGTTGATACAACTATATGATCTACAATGATATAGAATCAAAATTCACATCCATAAAATATATATGAATAGTCAAGCTTATTTTTATAAAGCAAGTCAAGCTTATTTTTATACACAACAATTTTTATTAAGTACAAAAACAAGCCTTGTTAGCTCCAATCCATGATCCCAAGAGTTGTACTGCAAACATGTGAATATAAGTACAGCTCAAGTTTAAACTCACATCATCATTGTGGTATTCGAAGCCTATATGACCTATATGACGGTCCAAATGTGTCATAGTACTATTAAATTACTATTAATATCATTAAAAACAATTATACAAAGATTAGTGTATTAGCATATGTTACATTAATAATTATTACTTGCATTTGTTGTATGATTGATGAAGTGATTGTCATACAATATGGTTTTAAACTAATGCTTGTGATTTGAGACAACAATTCTTCACTTCTACTTCATGTGAAATGCATTGGTTTATCCTTTAGAGGGCGAAGTAGTTCCATACTACTAATCCTATGTCTAGTGGGCATTGTTTTAGTGGTGGAACACACAAACACTTTATTCATGCCAGCCTCCTTCGAAGACCAAAGTTATTCTTCTTCTGAAATGCATTGTAAATCTGCCACCACAATGCGCTGATTGGCATTGTTCAAACTTAGTTTAATATACTATGATTGGTACGATGGCAAATCCGTATGAAGGGTTGAAATTGAAGTACATATATACAATATACATAAATAAATGGTGGCATAAATTTATGGTAAGTGATGAATAGTCAGTCTTCATATTCAAGTATTTTAAATGAATGAAAAATCAGTTGTAGCTCACTTTCCAATGAAAATGGATGATACATGCATTTGAGTCTAAATACATTATGATCATGCCTTTTGACCCTTTAACGCCTACGAGGCCCCGACATGGTTGTTTTTCGTGCTTTTGCTCTTCTAACTCTTTCCACAATTAGCCATTGTCTCTCATGTCCTCTGAACGCATTTCGAGCTCCTTGTTAGCTTTCTAACGGATCTCTCCAATCTCCAATCCATGCAAGCATCAACAAAGTGCAGTGACATCGGTGAAGTGGGGTTAAGCTTAAATATACATATTGAGGACATGATGTTCAGCCTAATCTATTACAAACCTAGTTTCTCCATGGCTCTCATAGTCCACATAGGCGTTAAAGGGTTAAGCCACTTAGCAATGTTTATAAGAAGATGATATATAGCCTTTTTGAAAATAAACTATTCATATCTTTAAAGAATCAACCTCGATACTAATCCCTAAAATCAAATTTTGTATGATTTAATAAAAATATACTCTTGGATCAAAAGAAAAATAATAATAATAAATGTCTAAGCTTCAATGATCACATTTCATTATGTTGAAAGTATTTTTAATAAACCACAAAAATGACAAAAGTATATTAACTTATGGGGTTGAAATGAAATTAGCCCCTAAAGACCAAAAGTCCAAGGTGGGCTTTTGCAAATCTCTAGCATGTTTCTATGACTGGATATTTATATTTTGAGTTCTTGAAGTTTTGAATGAAGATATGGGTTTATAGTTTGAAGAATAATTGTGCTTAGACAAATTTTGAATCTCTCTTCATCCATCAATTGTTTGAAAGTGCTTCACGTCTCCTTGACCTCTATAAATTGGTATATGAAGAACTAAACATCACGATAATCATAATTCATATATAAAATTTAAAACCCTTTGGAATGCAAATCTTTAACAAAAAGAGTAGTAAAATTCTGCTAATACGAGGAAGAAGAAAATATTTTTCTCTTTACTTCAAAAACAAATATTTGAATTCATGCGGTCATAATTCATGAAAATTTGTGAGCATGTATGTTTATTAGTATAGATCAATATCTTACGATTGGAACTAGAAATTTTTCCAATCCATTCTTTTCCACTAAAATGAGCAATTTTGAAGTGTTTTTGATGTGAAATTGTCAAGGAGCTTTGCAGGTTAATAAAGCATTGACAATAATAAATCCTATTTGAGCACACTAACAAATCTAACTAAATAAATAAATAAATAAAATTTAAGTCCATAGTATAATTCTAAGTTTTGTTCAAATTCAAGGCTCAAACCATACCTGAGGGTTAGATTCAGCACATCTGTATTGAATGATTAGTTACTTCTAAAAATAGAAGTTTGGCAAAACTAATGTATTTCAACATCCGTTTTTTCACCAAGTTAAATTGATGTATTTGAAAACTAATTTTTGAAAATGTGGGCAGGTCTTTCTACAATATTTTTTGTAAAAGCGAGTAATACAAATATTGGAAAGTCAAGAATATATCTTTTAACATATTGTATTCTAAAAATAAATGATGGGGTTCTTGTCTCTAACTGAACATAAAAAACGGCCCTTAGTATTGGACTTGAAAGATTATAATTATATAAAATTGGTAAAAGCATTGATAAATGCTAACCACATGAGTCTAGAGTTTTGTTTAGACACTAACTCTAAAATACCCAAAGGTATGTTTTCACATTTATGATATTTTTTAAAAATCGTATAAAGTTATATATTCAAGGATGTAATTATTCAAAGCCTGCAAAGCATGGGAGGGTCAATTTTGGTGCTCTGGATGCCATAACTTTTTCCATGATTGGTTGCTGTCGTCGCAATCTTCAAAATGCACTTTGAGCTCCACAAGAGCTTTCCAACGCATCTCTCTAGTATCCAACTAATGTAAGTATTGGCAAACTACAGTGATTACCGTAAAGTGGAGTAGCGATGAAATGTACCCACTACGTAGATGGTGTTGTGCATAAACTATTACGCTAGTAATACTACTAGGGCCTCAAAACTAAGTTCTAAGGAATGTAGTAAGGAGGATGTGAATGAAATTTTTGGAAGGATGTGAAGCAAGTGTTTTTTGTTTTGAAGGAGGTTGTTATTATCAGTGTTTGTGATGTTGTGTTTATGTGGGGGTTGGTGATTTTTTTGTTTTGAGAGTTGGTTTTTAAAATTTTTAATTGTAGTTGTTAGTTGTATGGTTTTGTTGGAATGATGGATAGAGTATGGTGGTTGCCGTGGTGTTTTGTTGTATGTTGACGATAGGTATGATGCTTGTTGTAGTTTGTGTTTCCAACATGAGGGTTGGAGAGCGGGGTGTGTGGACTTTTTGATGCAGTTCTGATGATTATTTGGAGAGCATGTTTGACTTGAGTAGTTTGATCTTGATGTTTTTTTATTTATTTGTTTTGATACCGCTACAATTTTAGTGTATACCTTGCGGGTATTGTGATGCCTTTCTTTTAAATAGAAATTTTGGTTCTCTTTCACTATAATTGATGATAGTTTTTGTTGAGTAATTCTTCATGGAGAGTTTTTTTGGAACTATTTATTTCGTTCAACAATTAGAGCATATTTTAACAACTCTATGATTTATTATCTAGATTAAATTATGTTTTGGATATTATTTACTCTAAGATGTGTTTTGAAGGACTTACAGATGTTGCATTGCTTTACATTACATCATCATAACTAAATGAATAATGATTTTGACTCTTTTTCCTTTAGTATAAGTATATAGTGTCATTGAATATGAAGCATATTCATTTATGTTAAGAAGATCCATAATTGGATATTGTTCTATATTTGTCGATTGCAGTGATGATGCTAATATATATTCTATAATGATACAATATAAAATTCACATCCATGAAATTCATATGAAGAATTCTTTTAAAAAGATTAGGTAGAAGTCTGTCTTGGAACAATTCACAAGCATTTCTATATTCAATGATTTTGATTAAGTACATAAACAAATGTGAACTGGTATAAGACATGAGCACTAAGAGTTGTATTGTGAATATGTACAGCTCAGGTTTGAATGCACATCATTGTTGAGGCGTTGGAAGTCCTTACGACCAAGCTATCGACGGTCCCAAATGTGTGGTAATAGTATGGAACCACGTATCAATACCATTCAGAAGGATATACAAAGACTCTTGCAATGAATGAATCTTCATGTTACATGTATATTCATTACTTGCATTTGCTATATGATTGTGATTTGAGAGAAGTGATTGTCATGCATAAGTTTCATATTAAAAAATGTGATTTAAGACAAACATTTCTTCACTTTTACTTCATATAAAGTTCAATAGAGATCCGCCACCATCAATGCCCTCATAGACATGGTTTAAAGCAAGGTTTTATATATTCTTGATCAATAAGGTGGCAAATGCATATGATATACGGGTTGAAATCAAAGAGCATATATTCAAATTATAAATTAAATGGTGGCAAGAGTTTATGGAAAGAGTTTATGTTGAATATCATTGATGTATCAATGATTGAATTTGAAAGCACTTACTTTCACTTGATTACTTTTTTACTTTTCATGCATCAAGATTTATTTTTTAATTTATAAGTTAATTGCTCATTTTAGAATAGGTTTGGGGTGGCTTAAATATGTTGCTATGCCGTTTACATCTTTATTTTTTGAGTAGTATAATAAATATAGTTTTTTATTAATATTTAATATTATGAAATATCATTAAATATGAAGTATATTATAGGTATGTCAAGAGGGTCTATAATTGGACTTTTAAAAAAATAAAATTATAAACATGTTTAGATTCATATATAAATTGTAAGGATATAGAATCAAAATTCACATATACAAAAATTTGATAACCAATCATTAAATAAAAATTACGTAGCAAGCCTTCATGGTGTGTCAGGTATAGCTTGTTTCTACAGTCAATGGTTGTGACTAAGTACGTACATAAGCGATACTTGGGACACCTTGCGAGGTGTACGAACTTTCATACTCCAAACATGTAAGCAGGATTACATCTCAATTTCAAACCCACGTCGTCACCGTGGCAGTTGAAGTCTTTACTACAGCTGCCATTGGCGGTTCCAGATGTGACACAATACTATTGAAATACTATTTATACTAGTACTTTTATTGGCACCACCTGCTTAGTCTAAGTCAATCTCACTTGGTCCATCCACGTTTAGTCCACTAGTCTCTCTTCCCTCCATATTTCATACTCCAAACATGTAAGCAGGATTACATCTCAATTTCAAACCCACGTCGTCACCTTGGCAGTTGAAGTCTTTACTACAGCTGCCATTGGCGGTTCCAGATGTGACACAATACTATTGAAATACTATTTATACTAGTACTTTTATTGGCACCACCTGCTTAGTCTAAGTCAATCTCACTTGGTCCATCCACGTTTAGTCCACTAGTCTCTCTTCCCTCCATATTTTTGGTGCCTAAAAAAATACTAGAATTAATACCAATCAAAAGAATTATACAAAGATTTTTTAA
Organism: Bryoerythrophyllum caledonicum; assembly: GCA_963971425.1. Classification (NCBI taxonomy): domain Eukaryota; kingdom Viridiplantae; phylum Streptophyta; class Bryopsida; order Pottiales; family Pottiaceae; genus Bryoerythrophyllum; species Bryoerythrophyllum caledonicum. Next base: position 10,865,256 of record OZ020514.1, read on the forward strand.
ATAAAAAATGTTACATGAATAATCATTACTTGCATTTGCTACATGATCAAAGCGGTGATTGTCACACATCATAGTTTCATACTACAGCACGTGATTTGAGACAAACGGCTCTTCACTTCTACTTCATATGAAATGCACTGTAAATCCACCACCATCAATGTGCTAATAGGCATGGTTAAAACTAGCTTCAATATATTATGAGTACTTAGTAATGAGATTTTTAATACAAGTTACTATCATTTTGAAATTGTGAAAAAAAACCCTCCATAGTGTAGAAGTACCATTCCAAGGCTAGTCAAAGTTTCCTCACCTATTTAAGACAAGGTGAACAACACAGACTTTATTTCCTTATATAAATTAGAGATCTTGGTTTTCTTCTCATTTGATTTCTTCGTCTTTAAGATGAAGCATGAACCTTAGATTTGGCCATTTGGCTTTTCAATTTCTCCATGAATATAATTAATCAAAAACCAAAATGTGGTTTGGTGTTTTTAACCTCTCGTCATTGGTGAATATTATTTTGAATATGCTTCACTTTATTGATACCTCTAAAAATTGGTGTACTAGAAACTAACATCACGTACGTTGTAATGGTGTAAAGCCATGCAAAATTTTAATCCCAATTGAATTCAAAGTCTCATGCTCCTTTAAGGGTAGGGAAGAAGAGAATAAATTCTTTTACTTCAAATTCTATAATTTTTCAATCCATGTGGTCTCAAACAACTTCATTCCCCGCACAATCTCAGCCAATGACAAATAACTTCTAAATGGAACTCTTATAAATTTCAACTCCAAAATGCATATAAGCTCTTAAGATGTTTGCAAAGTATATTGAAGTTTTGTTAGAGGTTTTGTTAAGCATTTGATGGTTTCATTGGTCTTCACATGCCAACGTCTAAAATAACATCGATGGTTCTTCTACAATAAACTTAACCCTCAAAGATTAATGAGCTCCAAAATCTTGCAGTGCCAATTTTCAACAATTCTCTTTTAGAGAGCTAGAAGAAGAAGAACTATGGTCTTTGGAAGAGGCCGGCGTGAATAAAGTGTCTGTTCATTCCTCCACTAAGTCCATGTCCACTTTAGATAGGTACTTCTAAAACTTTGTGAGGATACAATTTCTTTTCCAAATCTTACATTTGATGAAATAGTTATGCTACATGAAGCACTTTTTTGTGGGAAGTTACTAAGCGCACTATTAACCTTTGATAGTACGAAGTACTTACCACGGGAGACCTCCATCCACCAACGCCATATTTGGCTACACCTTTTGGGAGAAATGAGTGTATATAACCCTGCTCGACTTTCACAAAGTCCAAATTTGAATGGTCAAAGTACCAATACTTTATATATTTTTTTGCTGAAAATCCAACAATAAAAATAAAAATACCCCTACAAAGGTTTCTAAAATGCATGTTCTCAATAAATGTTTGAATTCTAGAAAAGGTTGCTTATGGATGTTTGGTCTTGTAGAGGTTAATTCTATACCTCTAATTAGTAATAGTTATTGTTCATTGAGGAGTTGATTAAAATGAAATTACCATTTGTTTCCAATGAATTATCATTTGCATGTGGAATATATACCATTTGGTGGGGGTCATTTTTGGCACCTAGCTGCCGAAATAATGATTTTTTGGGCACTTTTCGCATGCATTCATACACAATGGGTAGTACCTAGACATCACATGAATATCACCTAGACATTACATGAACATCACCTAGAATTACATGAACATCACCTAGAATTACATGAACATCACCTAGACATTACATGAATATCACCTAGACATTAAATGGATATCACTGAGACATTACATAGATATTACGTAGACATTACATGGATATAACACATGCATTACATGGGTATTACCTAGGTATTACATGGGAATCATCTAGACAAATATCTTAGATTTTTCAAAATTTATGGACATTCTCCATTGAGAATCATTTATGTACAAAACTAACCCGCACTTAGGGTACTCTCAATTTGATCATCTAGGGATATAGTGCCTACATTCCTCTCCTTTTTGTATGGAAAATCAAAAACCATCTTTTGTTTAAGGGGAAGAAACCAAGTAACATCTTGATAAATCTACATGAAGAACATTGAAATCATTTGACGCGCCGTATTTTTTGTTATCAAATGTGCTATTTACTTTGTACACTTAGTATTTTTCAAGGTAAGAATGATATGTTATGAATTACCGTACACATCGGTCTGGTTTGGACACCCCTTGTACGAACCACTTATTTTTTTAACACAGTGGTACGGACACAATGGTATCACCTAGGTGTTACATATTGTCTAGATATTACAAGGGTATGACCGTGACATTACATGGGTATCACCTTAGACAAATATTTCATATTCTCCAAAAATTTGGACACTCTCCATTTTGAATGAATTATGGACGAACCGGACCAATGCATAGGGTAGTACGACAACAAGTGGCTTCACCATTCTCTAACATCCACCAAAGCTACGAATTCTTCCACATCACTCAAGCAATAAGTACGTAGACTACGGTAAATTATGCTTTCTGAGTTCTTACTTTATATACAGGGACGTATTTTACTCTATAGAATATTAAAAAAGGTACTAAAGTCTAGCAAGACTTACACCTTCGGATTGAAAATTCTTTAACTAACATCTTTCATGTGGAGGTCATTTCAAAATCTCAACCTTATCATGTTCAAATGCGACATTGTACGTGTAGAACAGTGGCATGCATTATGAAGCACCGCCACTCTATGCGCAAACTCGGCCGCACGTCCGCGCACTGATCGGGTGATCTCCTCAGGTCTCTCTTTTTCCCATTCCGCCACTTTTCCTTGTTAGCACTTGTGAGAGGCGCGTGGACGGGCACGGACGATCGCATTCACTTCACTTTCGTGGTGTTTTGTTGGTTTGTTGGTGCAGGAATCTCGTTTTGCAGCTCGTGCAGGATGAGCGTTTCGAAACCACGCTTCGAAAGGTTAGAAAATTCTGCCATGTTGAGAATGAGGGTATTTTTATTTTCATCGTGAGCAGACTCGTTCGTGGTGGTCCCAGTGTGAGACTGATTTTCGATGACATTGTCTCTGTTGTTGAGCTTGTATTTATATGTGGGTGGAATTTAAGTGATCGTGGGTTTATGGTTTAGGTTTTAGGGTTTAAAATACGTTTGAAGCACTTGTTGCTGCGTCTACAATCACTTGGGGTTTTTTTGTGGTTTTTGTCAGCTTTGTGGGATGCAATTCTATGGGTGATAACGTGTGGTATTTCCGGATTGGCTTTTCTTCAATTGCAACTGATGAGATGAAGGGCATGGCCGCTCGCACTTAGTGTTGCTTCAACAATTTACTTGGTAGTAGAGAATTGATTGACAGTACCGTGGTTTCGGTAGTAGAGAATTGATTGACAGTAGCGTGGTTTTGGTGCAGAGGCATGGACATGGAGGCTGGCATGTGGAGCGGGCTCCCATTCGAGATCCTGGAGCAAGTGCTGGCCTTCGTGCCGGTCCCGGATTTGTGCAGGTACCGCGCCGTGTGCAAGGCGTGGGACCATCTCATCAGTGACCCCGAGTTTGCGGCCCGTCACAAGGCAGCGTCCATGTCCTACATCGTCATGAGTTATAGCCGTAGGTTCAAGGGTTACAGCCCCAGGTTCATGGACTCCGCAAAGAAGAAGAAGGAGACTGACCTCGGCCCGTGGTGCATACTGGATGTGCATGCGAGGCGGTGGTACACGGTGGGGTACCACAAGCGCCACCAGTTCATGCACGACTTTGAAAGCATGGCCATGGAGGGGGGGCTTGTGTGCCAGTACTTGGAGACAAAGGCGCACGCGAACGTTGTGATTGTGCGCAACCCGATTGCCAGTGACACCGCGAGATTGGTGCCTGTTGCGTGGGACCACATCCCGTCCAACTCGTTTCGGGAGCTCTGTCTGGCAGTCGACGTGGCCTCCGCAGAGTTCAAGGTCATCCTGATCAACCACAGCTTCAACGGCTGGAGGTGTGGGATGATGCCTGTGACGGTGTTCAATGACATCCGGAAGGACCCGCCTGTGCGCGTGTACGAGTCTGCAACGAAGGATTGGAGGACCATGTGCATTCCGCCGTGGGTCAACGCGGGAGTGGGTCACATCCGCCGCAGCATCATGTTACGGGGCTGGTTGTATGTGCTGTTTGGCGAGACAGAGTGCCCGCTCTGGCGATACGACGTTGCAGCGGACCTGTGGGAGAGGCTTGCTACGCCGTTCTCTCATATTCCCAAGTACCCGGAGCTCGTGGTGAGTGACCAACGGCTCTTCCTCGCCGCGTGGTACTGTAGGCGCTTCAGCCGCGCCTTGGACGGCGGCCTAAGGGAGAGGAAGTGGTTCTACAAGCTGTTTGAGGTCAAAGATTTTGAGAAACCGTGGTTTAAGGTCAAAGTCTCAAAGTGGGAGACGGTGTTCGACCATTCTAGGGCGAAGATGGTCGCGCTCTTTGAGGACGACGCTGAGGATTGTGACTCGGAGTACTATCACATCAGCTTGTTTGGGTGTGGGAGCTGCCTGCTGTTCATGTCAAACTCGACCGGGAAGGCGATGACGTTCGATGTGGCCACGAGGACGTGGGACCGCAGCTGGCCCCAGAACCCGCTTGGCGACAAGCTCCCGGAGGAGGATTGCTCATGGGTCGGGGAGCACATGAATCTCCTTCTTCCGAGTATGCGTTGGTAGGAGCTACGTCAATGAAGAAATTAGCACGAAAGAATGATCACTGGATCATGACAAAACATTTTCTAGATTCAACAATTAGTTTCCGAGGTCCAGGTGGTAAGAATCCCAGTCCACATCCTGATAGAAACGATTAGGATCGAAACTGAAACGCAATAATTGCAAACTTGGATAGAGCATGTTTCTAAAATTTCACGGCCATCAAATTGTCGGACAATTTCTGTGAATTTTTAATAGTCGGATGGGACACCGTATACTGTGGTATCAACTGGTTATTTTGACGTTCAGAGCTTTTGTCTCAAGCTCTAAGGAGAGGCAACATGCTCCGAACTCCAAACACAATAGATGTGACGAGCAATCCCTAGAACCCAAACTTGTGGAATGCGCCGCTGTAACGTCCTCTTTGCAGGATCCTTGGTGTAATATCTGCCAACATAACCAGACTCCATATCAATACAAGGACTATCACCAAAAGTTTCAGTGAGATACCCCTCTTTTTATTTCCAAGTACAAAAATTTCTTTACTTTTACAAATGAAAGAGAAATTGGAGGTCTCTCAACTACAATCCTTATTCAGTACGCGAGTGTTGAAGTTGACGATTATATACTTTTCTGAGTACGGGTGGGACATCGAAAGACTGCCACTTATCGATGGAATGAATTCGATTCGTGTTAAGTATGTAGAAGAAAAGGTGATCGATTGCATATACACCGCTAGTCACGGTATTAACAAGTGCTTGAACTGGCTTACCATCACAAAGTACAGTAGTATTACACAATTGAATTCTCAAGCTTGACACAGACGAGCGATCTTTGCCAGAGTATGCGATCATTCATCATGAAGCGCGCATTGCAGGGTCGACGTGGTACCAGTAATCGGAAGTGGAATTATGGTTCATAGGGTCTCGCCATGTGAAAGTAGCGATTCCAAATTATCAATGCCTTCTCTTTGAGCTTCGTGGTTTTTCGATCTCTACTCTGTTTCTGTGATAATTAGTTGTTTGCTTAATTTGGTAAAACATGGCAGCGCACTTTGAAGATTCTTAACTAATTTACATTTCATCGGACAAATATGAAATCACTTGGGTTGAGATTGTGATTCTGTTGGCTGTCCCTGAGAAATAAATGTATCAATTCTTTCTCCTCTCCATATGTGCACATTGCTTAACTTGTCAGTTATGGGGGGTTTACTTTATTTGTTTCAGTTTTGAAATTATCTTGGAAGAATTTTTCGAAAAGAGCCTGAATGGACCCAGTATTGTACTCCCAGTACTGTACGAAGTTATACAAATTCCCCCAGACGCTAGCAGGCACATTCTCAACAGTTTCCCATGGGGGAAGGTAACCCTAGCCTTCTTCTCTACTACAACTAATTGAAAGGGAAAACCCTAATTCTCCAAACCTACAGAATCTGTTGCAAGTCCGCATCCTGTCGCGCAAGCTCCAAAAGCATGGGGTCGTCAAAGAACTTGTTGATACTCACATCCTCGCTCATACCCTGTACACAATGAAATCCAATCCAACACATGAGAAACAAGCGTAAACCCTAAACCTAAACCTAGAGTCATTTGTAAAGTCACCCGAAGTTTCAAGAAGATATCCCCATTAAAATCAGCTCTAAAATCAGGTCAAAGGAGAGAGGCGGCTAAATAATATTCATGGTACAAACTCTTCCTTCTTCCTTCACTTCGGTTTGTTTTGAGTTTAGACACCACCAAGCGAGTTCTTTCATGAAGCTCTTCTGTGGATCTATATAGAGTGAGGAGTAGTCTAAAGATGGCCAGATTTGAGTTCACTTCCATTGAAGGAATCTACTTGAAAGACCACTAAGTTCTTCAACATCTAGTGATTATTTAGAGAGAGGAAAGAGAAGTATAATAAACCAAAAGAGGGAGTGAAACTCCGGGTGACTTTAGGAAGAAGTAAAGTACCCCAACAAGGAACGAAAGGAAGCAGTTGCACTTTTTTCAGAAGTAGAAAATGTTACCTTTCTGCGCCTAGTTTTGACCATGAATTCACGGGCGAGATGCTGAACTGGGGCTGGCTCCAGAGGCCGCAGCACAACCGACTTGTCGAGAGGATCCCCGGGCACTATGGACCAGTGGTCAAACACCGACACACAAAACGCCTGTCCTTGCGTGTGGTACCAAAGATCGGTCTCAAAACCAAACGACTCGATCACAGGTAAAAATGCCTGAACACCAACAACAGCACCATCAGTAGAAGATAGAGACACACTGAAAAGAATGATCTAGGCAATAGAGTTATCTGCAAAGTACCCCAAATCTTCAGTTTCTAACCTCTCAAATGGAAAAGCCAGGGTCGCCGAGTCCACTGGCAGGTTTCACTGTAGACCTAGAATAGAACACTGGATAGACTAGTTTTTGAGCCTTAGAATTCCCAAACTCGAGTTTGTGCCTGGCTTTTATTTTAAGCAATCATTGACCCTTCACATCATGCACAACTCTAGGATGTAGGATACATGCCAGAGTGTCATGACGTTCATGATTGTTCTTGTGTTTTTTTTGGGAGATTTGTGCCACTTGTGCCATAAATAACACCTCCTCAAAACCCTCAAACCCTGAATTTTTTTCACAGGATTACTTTGCGGCTACACTCAAATATAGGTTAGATTCTCTTTTGCATGAAAAAAGGAGGACAAAAGACCGGTTCCCTTTACAAATAACTCAAATGACTTATTAGAGTTATTCGTAAAGTCACCCCAAGTTCATAAGCCATTCCTTCTTGAAGCTCAGTTAGATACAGGTGCTATTGATGTGTTCCATTGGCTGAGCTCAGATGAATTACTAGAAAGGAGGCGAAATACACACCAATGGAAAGAAGAAAGTTCTCTACGACATGGGCCTAGGAAGTTTCTATCGTTTTTCTTTAGAGGTTTAAATTTTCAGCTTGAGGATTGAAGTGCCTCGACAAAGTAGACAGGTTCCATGAGGCGCGGGGTTGCCATGAGGAAAGCGGAGTCTGCAACACGCCGAGAGGTCGGAATGATCTGGCCGCCGCCCCGATGCAGCGGCTCTTGCGCAATTGTGGCATCTAGGATTTTGAACTTCACATTGCGAATAGGTTCATCACACAAGGGCCCCTCACGAGCTCCCCACTGAAACCTGCCGAAGTCACGTTTACAAATAGAGCACTTAAATGTCACTTCCATATTGAAGAAACTAGAGAAGTGGACGTATTCAAATCATTTGACAAGTAAGAGATAGAGCCCGAGCTTCACCTAAAGCGCTTCTAGGATTAAAATCTGTCTTTAGCAGCGAGAATTCACGTACCCTTGCACGATGGAATCCTTTACAGAATTCAAAAGACCTTTGTCCACTTCACTCGGTAGTGAGTCGTCCAGCAATATATTCGGACCCTGCAAAGCTCAAACAAAGGCCACAACATTGATTTTTGGAGATCAAGAAACACTCTGCGCAAACAAACGATTTAGATGATGTTATGGTTAGGGAAAGAAGAGGTTCACATAATACCAGTTTATCTGGACCAAAGGCCCAGATAGACCTTGCAGCTAAAAGATCCCAGTCGTAATTGGTTTGGAAAAAATCTCCCAACCGCTTCCGAGGCCAGTCTAATGAACTATTCCATTTTCAATGTCCTCCGCTAACCCCTTCTCTAAGGGCTCTGCTATCTGCACACATCAATTGCAAACAACCAAGGATTCATCGTTACCTACTTCATGAATATGCGAACGTATTGTTCTTCTGAACGTTGGGGTTGAGATTAATGTTCTTCTGTTGTTGCTCTTACAGTGTATTGAGATGCGTGTGTTCATGTCAGGATTTGACATGTAGATCTCTAGGTCGCAGGGAGTGGAAAAGCTGATCTCGTCCAAAATGTTGCTGGAGGGCTCCAACCGCAGAATCCATGCTGTGGACCGTCATTCTGGCATGGTAAGCTCGTCTAGTTCTGATCATCTTGCTTGGATATAACATATCATAGTCCTTCTCACATGAGCTTCGGTTTTATCTGGTTCAACTAATTGGTTGTCTGCCCATGTTTTTGCAGGCAATGGCAGGTTTGGCGTCGGATGGTAGGCAGATTGTAACGAGGGCTCGCAGTGAAGCCTCAGAGTACCGAAGGTATCTTTCATTTCTGGGGGTTTCATTGAGGATGAAGATCGTCTGACATGATTGTTAACCCCTCTTGCTTGTGGCACAGCTTTTATGGTACATCTTTTATTTCTCTTGCTTGTGGCACACCATTGCAGGGAAATTGAAAAGCTGAATTTGACAGAGATGACCTGCAGAGAAGGAGTCATTGCAGTCGCCAAAATGTAAGCATTCACGAAAAACTCTGGAATTTACTCTTGAATGATATGAGCAAGACCCTCGTCTATACCATGAAACCATGACACCTTATTTTATATCAGTCACTTTAACAGCATGCTGGTAATATCAGTCGCTATATCATCACATTGGAATAATATTATCACGTTATGAAATTGCCATCTAATGTTTGGATGTGCATTTTTTTGTTTTCAGCATTTATGGTGTGCATGATGAGGCTAAAGACAAGGCATTTGAGCTGGAGACGAGCTGGATTTGTGATGAATCAAACGGTGAGCACCAACGAGTAAGTTTTGTGTTTTCTTTTTTCAAATTAGCACTGTCAGCCTCAACTCTCTTAACATTTTTTGAACTTAATGAGATGCTTTTCATTGAAAAATTCAAGAAGCGATGTGAGATGTTCGGTATTGATGCAGGTCCCAGCGGACTTGTTGTCTGAGGCCCAGGAAGAAGACATGGATGCTAACTAAGAAGAAGGAGAAGAAGAAGACCAGCTCTGGGCAATGCTTAAATCCTCGATAAGTTATACTCTTTTCCAAATCTACAGATTTTTCCTACTTTAGGTTTTTGCCATGGAAATATTTTTTAATGAGGTATCTCCAGATCGAAGAGGAGTGTTAAAGTAAAAGTCAACTTAGAAACGATCAGTAGTTTCTATATCTGCATAAGGTAAAAGGAACTTTTGTTTCTATATCCACTCAAAGTAAAGTAAGCTTGTAGTTTACTTTACCTTCTATGGTGGGAGGAAAGTATATAAGGCAACTCTCCCATCGAGTTGAAGACACTTCTCCATAGCCAATATATTACAAATATATTTATGTTATTTGCTCTCTCTCTCTTTTATCTTGGTTTCCCCAGAGTTTGTAGCTCTATTTCCTTACGGTATATAGCTCCATCTTAACACTAAGGGCGTTGTGGATGCCACGCAAAGAGTCTGTTTTTGTCACTATAAGCACTACCAATTGTTCCTTGTCTTAATTAGTGGAGTGATGCCTAGGTTCTTCCTGAGAGAATCACTGATTTAATTTTATTCCTGCACCGACATAAAAAATTTGACAAGATGACTAGTCTTTAATTTGAGGCTCAAAATTTTCTACTACGAATATAAATGTACTAGAGCTCGAGGAAGTACCCGTTAAAGAGTTGTTAAATATGGATGACTCCGGCATTGATAGCGGAATCTTGGTTGCAGATCAAGACTTAGTGCGGCTTTTAGCAGTGGAGGGTTGTGCTGCCCTAGGGAAACTTCTGGAGCCTGCCAATGGCGTTGCGAATGTTCTCCCAGTAATCGTGAGCTTCTCACAGGTAGGAGAATCTCAGTCCCTTTCTTCCCTCGTATCTTCTTCTGTCAGGTCGAGTTCTTCTCACATCACTCTTACAGTTCCTTGTAGCCAAGGAACTGGACAGCTGCATCGCTTAGTATGCAGAGATTTGAACTTTGTCGTGAGAGACAATGGAGCCCAACTCAATTGTGAGAGAGTTGTTGCTTCGTTTAAACTATGTCTATAGCGTATTTTGGTTGCATTCAAGGCTGAATTTTCTTCAATCACAGTATTTTAATAGTCCATAGCTTCCTGAGTGAACAGTGCATCCAACCAGGGAATATTGTATGATTTGTGAGCATATCAAGTTTGAGGAGATGTTGGTATTTCAGTATTTAAGGGTTTAGTGGAATCGGATGTACTTGCGATGGGCTAGTGATGAAGGGGTTTGCAATGCGATGGTTGTCAGAAGTCTGATTTTTGGTGATGAGGGGGTTTGCAATGCCAAGGTTGTCAGAAGTCGGATTTTTGGGGGTTTGTTAGGGTGGACGATTTGGCTCGTGTGGTGGATGCGTGTGTTGTGGATGTGGGATGGAGCGTTTGATGTCGTTTGTGCTCCCAGGTTGGTGACAAGATGAGTCTAGAGGAGTTGGAGGCCAATCTCTCCACAGACAAAGAGCAGCGTCAGGAAGTAAGCAATTTTGAAAATGAAGAATTGTTTGTATTTGAAGTTTTGTTCTATGATCAGAATGCAAAGATGTTGGACTCATTTTTTGGTGAGGATTGGTGCTGATGATTTTAGGGTTTGGTATTTGGAGCACAGGTGGAGGAATGTCTCGAGGTGGTGTTTGGAGCGCAGGTGAAGGAATGTCTCGTGGTTGAGCCTGGACATGTCGAGCATCGAGAGATGACGGAAGATTTGACTAAGGTATTCATTTCAATGCCCTATGCCCTATGTGTATTTGATGCTTGTGATTGGATTATGCCGTATGCCTTATGTGTATTGATGGTTGTGATTGGATTCTGATAGTCAGACTATCATATTACAAACACCTAAAAAGATGTAATGATATTACATCTTGGATTTGTGAGGTTTACATCGAGAACATTTAGATATTAATGTATAGACTTGATATAGATTATAGTAAATTGATTTTTTTATTGTTGTGTTGTGGTGTGTAGATCCCTTTTCCCATTATCAAGCAGTACTTGGCTTCTAGCTACTTTTACCTCATAGATGACCCTCCTCCCACTTCCACTGGTGCATTGCAATCCATCGAGCAGGATTTGAATGCAGACGTGGACCGCACTTCATTTGATGCTTCAAAGGATGCCTTGAAGTACTTTTTATTAAAGTACTTCTCTACTCTGGTGGTTGCGGAGGTCATGGAGGTCTATGAGGAGGTTCAGAGCTCAGTACTGGGCATTCAGTACTTTCTCCGTGGTGGCCACGGCATTTTTGGATTGCGGGTGTTGGACGATGTCAATGATATTATACATTAGCATTGCACACGTGACGCGAGTCAAAATCCCGGTGTTTCGATGGGGACTATTACACCTCAACGAGCTGGTCATCAACCTCGTGATGAGGGGACATCTAGTGCTAGAGGAGGCCCAGCACAGTGGCCAGGACGGTCAGGACGGCCAGGACGGCCAGGACGGCGAGGTGGATTGTTTGCTCCAGCTGTACCTTTGGGTGTGTTTTTTGAGGGACTTTTGACGGTTGACATTCTACTCCCAGCCTTTATGACCCCGGAGAAGCTTCCTACCAGAGAGGAGCAAGTTCGGAGGAGGATTACCATTGGAGAGCGATCATTGATGTTTCTTGATCATGCGATGGCGGTATATCCTTCAGGTCATCACTATGATCCTTTCGAGGATCGCATTCAGGATGTTACCCTCTACCATGGTCTACGTGCATCTTCATGGGAGAGGTTTCGCAAGAATGGCATTGTTCCACCGAATAGGAGGAACGAGTTTTCCCTTTGGCCGACGTTTTATGTGTCTAATGACTTAGGTCATGCGTTTGAGCATCCGCTCCATACCTGTCCACGATTGTGCGCGGGTGATGCAGTCAGCGTTCTTGCATTTACGGTTCCAGTCGACATCCTCCATGGCGATCGAGCTCCCCCAGATGGCGGTGCTCCATTCGTTGTGCGGTGGTTTCAGTTTCCTGATGCAGACTGGCTGAGCTTCTATACGGGAAATCTCTATGTCAGTCATCATTCTCCGCATGACTTCGACATTGTGATCGGCCCTTCATGTATTCCTCATGGTCAGGGACAGGCGATAGCTTTTCAGTTTCTTCGTCATGGGGAGATGATCCAGCCGACGCAGATTGCTTTCTGCTCGAAGAGAGCATGGACTTGGTTGAGTGGACATGCTCACTGTCTTCTTCAGGAGAAGAGAGCCTCATGATGCTTTCTTGTAGGACATTCGCTAGTGACAGTGATAGGGATGATGCTTTCTTGTAGGACATTCGCTAGGGATTTTTCCATCGAGAAGTAGTTGAATTTTTCAGCATAGATTGAACCATGACTCTGATGTACAAAGTTGGATGAAAGACAGGTTCTGTTTTACAAAGTTTTCTACACAACAATCAAGTCATTTCAAAAGAGAAGGAAAGAAAAATCTCCAGAAAATGCTGAATAAATGAACAAGTCCAGATGCAGAACGAGCATGTAGCATGTGATTCCACCTACCAATATTTTTCCTTCATAGCAACTCAAGCAACAAGCATCTTGGAACAAGGGCATGATTATAAAAAAAAACTTGTATTAAAAGGAGCAATCGAGCCTGTCAACACCAAATGTAAAGATGGAAGTCTCTGCATCTTATTTACAGTCACGATGCTCATGCACAATACATGAGCTAATCAATTTTCTAATAAAAAATTTCAGCAGCAAGGGGGTTGGATCCACAACTACCGTTACCCCATGTGTTGACAAAGTTGTCTAGATGAGGAACGCCGCTTGTTGAGATTTAATCCTCTAAGTTGAACCCTGTTTGTTGTTGATGATGAAGATGATTCTATAGTTTCCTTCACTTCTGCGAGAAATGATGGATATGTAAAAAGGTGCTATCTGTTCTACAAACTCCTCGATCACTTTCCGAATGAAAAACGTGACTTCCAACATGCACGGACGATTCCGATTCTCTCTGAGAAGATTGACTTCTTACTGCACTTACTTGAATTCACCTTCAAAACCCTAACACGCCCTCGTACACAGAAAGACTCAAAAGCATCAAAAGGCCCAAAACCCTACAAAACCTAATTCCAAGACCTGGCTCTCGGATCATCAAAGCACCCAAAACCCTAATGAAATGGGTTGCGACAAGAAACCAAGACCTGATCGTATCAATCACAGCACAGAAATAACACAGATGCACAAAACACATCACAAGAGAAAACTCTTCGAAGAACATACAAGATGTGATAAAGAGCAACATAAGAAGAAGAAACTCTCCTTTTTTAAGAAAAACCCACCCACATGAGAAAAGTGTTTGTTCGTTCCAACCCTAAACCCTGAACCTACGTACCTTTGAGGCGCATCGCCATGGCTTTGGGCATGAGCAAGGAAACAAGTCTCCTTCTCTTTGCTTGCCTTGAGGGCAAAATGAGTTGAAGGTTTCTTCCTTGACTCTCTCTTTGTTTCTTCTCTTTTTCTTTCCTTTTTCTTCTCCTCTTTTTCTTTTTCCTGTTCTTTCCTTTTTCTTTTTCTTCTCCCCTTTCTTTTCCTTCTTTTTCATTTTTGTTATTTTTGTTGTAGGCCAATCACAAGGGACACAATTCTTTTTCCATCAAGAAATACTCTAAATTTTGATGTTTAGTGTAGGCACACTATATGATTATAAATGCTGCAAGTTCTTACTTTTTATGAATATCTTTACCAACCATGTCGATAAATGATCACCCTCTTTAAGTAGAATAGATACTTGTACTCTCTGTAAAAATCTTCATCAAAAGTAAAAAGTCCTAGCGCTTTCAAATCATAAAGTATCGCAATATCAAATTCAATGCAATTGAGTTTTTTCCCTTATTTTCCTCTTTTCTTTTCCTTTCCTTTTCTTTCCTTTTTCTTCTTCTATTCTCCGCAATTTTTCATACTATATAATAAATTGAATTAGAATTGAACAATTTAGCATATGAAATACATCATCCTCAAATACAAGGGATGTCGATATCAACAACAAGAGATGGATTCAACGTCTTGCGGCCAACTAATCTTTGACAATTTATCAGCTAATTCTGATGTGATGGCCGTGTGAATCTCACACATAGTCTTGCCGATGTCAACTGCATCTTTCGAAGATGTGGTTCTACCAGAGTTGCACGGGTTAGATTGTCAAATTTGAATTGGCTAAGACCAGTTACAAAGTTTATAAGGAGAGAACCAGTGCTTTGGTCACACCTCTCCTTAATCAGGTTAGATTTTTTTTGCATTATTTTTATTTATTTATTTTTAGTTGTGGATTGGGCCAATTGAGCCTTTTGAAAGACTTCGCATTTGCCCATTTTTCCCTATTTTTTCCCATTTTCCCCGCATTGGACATACATTAGTTCATTGGCAAAGGGAATTGAATCCGAGTTCTTTAGGGTGACATTGCAACAATTTAGAAAGAGGAAGTCACCACATCCATAGTGCCCACCTATTTTCACCTTAAAGCATGAAGTGATCACAAAAGATACTGGAATTGCTCTTTACACATACCATGTTCAATATTCTCTTTTGCATTGCTGCAATTTTTTTATACATCCACTCCTTCAAGGTCAATTCAATGTCAAATAGGATTTTAACTATCTATTTATGTTTAATGTGCAGGTATGGATGTCTGGTTGAAATTACATGCTTGAATGATAGCCATTATTCTTGAACTAAATCAAACGGCCGAGGAATGTAAGAAGAAATTTAATATATTAAATAAACAATATTGACTTGACAAAATGGTAAATAATGTGTCCGGATCCTACCAAAAAAAGTAGAAATTTTATGAGATTTTTTACCAATGGTGGCAGTAGACCAACACAATGATCAAACATGTTTCACCATCAGCCAATGACTCTAATTCTACAAAGGAAAACACCAAAAAATTGGACCACATCAATAAATTGGATCACGCCAACGAAATAGACAAAAATCAAGCATTCAGAAGTAGTAATTTTTCATCTTCAAAGCTTAGTAAAAAAAATCAAAAACAAACTTATGGATTGGTTAATCAAATGGCAGAAAATAGTTCAATCATGATTAAGAATTCTGAAAAGAAAAATATGTTTTTAGAAAAGCTGGAAAGACAAATTGATAGACTTATTGACAAGTTGTAGATTTTGCCCTATTCTTCTTCCGGATCATTTTCTATAGGAGGAATTACCACTTTATTTTACCATTGTAGTTTAGCGTCCAAAAAACTATTTGCTAGTAATTCATGGACATTTATAGCTTCTATTAGCATATTTTTATTTATTTTTTAGTTTCAATAAAATTTGTTCCTTCATTATTTTTGCCTTTCTCATTGTCTTCATCATTTACAATTACTTGTTTTTCATCTTCAATTAAAATCACACTTTCAGCCAATTTTAGATATTGGCGCACTTCTTTTATTGCATGTATTGTTGCCATAAAAATGTCATGTTGTTCAAACTGCCTAGTTTTCTCTTATTTTCTTTGTTCATCAATAATTCACCTTCCTTTGTTCATACATCATCAAATTTATCTTTATAAATAATGCAAAGGTTATAAATACAAATGCAAGTATTGACCATATTAGGCTCTTGCTGTGGAAGTATCCACTCTCTTGAAAATAATCCTCTATTGCCTTTTTTAGAATACCTAAAGTCCTTTTTAGTGTTATCTTAGTAGAAGATTGTATAAAATTTCAATGAGCTTTTGTCTTTGACAGTCCTTCTTTTTTACTTTTGAAAGGATAATGAAACCAAAATCTCATAGGATAGGCAACATTCTCAATTAGTTTATAAGGTAAAAACTCTTTTATTATTATTTCTAGGATCGGCTCCCGTCACCCCGACGGAAAAACTTAGCCCAAAATGCCTCATAAAAACACAATTTTTTTGTATTTGAAACTCTTGAAACTCTTGAAACCCTTGATAATCTTGAAAGTCTTGAAACCCATGAAACACTTGAAACTTTTGAAACTTTTGAAACCTTTGAAATCCTTGAACTGTGAAAGAAATCTAAGAAAACCCTTCATAGTAGGTTTCACGTCTTATGACTCTTGACAATGAATGGACACTTCCCGGCCAATCAAAATACGTCGAAGGACCAGACACTCAAAATTGTATTCTATTTTATATATAGATAGATTGAATTTCAATAAATTTCCTTTGTTGTATTGAACTAACTAATAAAGTGTTATATCATATAGGATTGCACCAAAATTCTCAATTCTATTATAAAGGTAGATGGATGAGATTCAAAAAAACCCTTCACATCAAGAGGTCAAAATCAAGAGTAAAGAGGCTTGAACTTGAAACCTTCCATATTGGATGATCAATGAATGGACATTTGCCGGCCAATCAGAACGCATGAAAAAGCTCGAACAATCAAACAACCTAAATCGTATTCTAAATTGGTGAAACTGTACACCAAAAGTTGTGGCGCTGGAAACTGTGGCGATGCAACTTTGGTGAGCCATAGAAGACAACATAGAAGACATCGGCATGGTGCAATCTGCAATCGATTTGGTGAGGCTGCGACGCCCCAAGTCCACATGGTACTGACGACATTTTGTAGGAATCTAGCCGGTTCATAAAGAAGCGCTGAGCGCATGTATGCAAAATCCATGTAGAGTATCTCACTGCCCACTTGACCATGTGTAGGCCTTCCTAGCGCTAAAGGGTTAGTCCAGATCGGAGTACTTCAGGTGCGGCATATTGCGTGGTATGTTGAGGTACTACATTAGATGTGGCATATCGCATAACAATGAAGTGGATGAGCTTACAACGATGTCATCTGAAACAATTACGACTACATTTGGTGGCTTCAGGTCTCCGTGCACCCAATCCTTGTCATGTAGAAATTTCATGCCCTCAGCAATTCCCTTCACTATCTTCCACCTTCTCTTTGGTCACAAAATTCCCAAGCATCCCCCTGCTTCTGCCCCTTTTTTAGGCGGATGATTTCCGTCCAAATCTTGAAGCGCGTCACACAACTAAAATTATACACATCCGTCTTAAATAGCTGCAAATTAGATGCATGTCAATTGAATTGTTTGGGTGCCTTATAACATGATGTACTAGCATGAGTTTGATCACACTGACCCACACTCGTGAGCTTGGAACTACCAAAGTATGCAACCTTCACATCCTTATGGAAGCGTGTCATGAGTACAGCCGACACTCTCATCAGCACATTTTGGGGCCGACATTCTCATCAGCACATTTCGGGGTTTAAGAATATCCATTCTCCTGCACGTGCTTCATTCCCCCCGCAATTTCAGTCATAAGAAGGATCTTCTTGGATGACGAGCTCACACTTAGCACCTCTTCCATAGATATACTTGTCTCAGTCAAAATCCATGAGCTGCATGACCATGGAGCATTTTAGAACTAGAACAGGCTCAACCACAAAGTAACATCCGTACAAGTTCCGAACATTCTAGAAAACCTTCCCTTAAGGGGCTCTTAAAGATGTCACCAAGGGAGTTTGCGTCTTTGCCTACAAAATCCATTTTTTAATACCACTTCTATCATTTCTTTTTTGTATTTTGCATCCAACTCCTAGTGTTTTCAATTCCCTTCCCCCCTTCCATTCTTGAATTGCTTCTCTTCTTCTTTGTAGTGTTGCAACGATACTTGAAGAGATCTTGAGAGCTTCAAGTGTGTGCATTTTGAGACGTTTAGGCAGATTGTAAAGGGAGTGTAAGTATGAGTTACATGAAGTGTGAGTAAATTTGAGTGAGTTACTTGTGAGTAGGTGACTTGTAAAGTTGAGGGAAAAAGATAACATAAGAAAAACAAAATGATTGAAGTAGAAATTGCAAAGTTTTGCATATCAATCCCTAAAACTTCTTGACTATTTCTCACCAAAACATTTCAAAATTGCTCATTTTAGTACAAAGAGAAAAAAAGAGAAGTAAAGTCATGTTTTCATCTTCAACCAATAAATCATAATACATACTAATGTAACCACATGCTCACAAACTTTCATAATCTATGACCACATAGATAAAAAGATTACAAAATTTGAGGTGAAGAAAAGAGTTTTCTTTCTTCCCTGCATATAAAGGAGCATGAAAATTTGAATTCACTTAAGGTTGAACTTTTGCATGACTTTACACCATTACAACGTAAGTGATGTTTGGTTCTAGTACACCAATTTTTAGAGGTATCTGTAAAGTGAAGCATATTCAAAATAGTATTAACCAATGACAAGTGGATGAAAAACACCAAACCACGTTTTGGTTTTTGATTAATTAGATTCATGGAGAAATTGAAAAGCCAAATGGTCAAATCTAAGGTTCATGCTTCATCATAAAGACAAAGATATAAAATGAAAAGAAAACCAATATTTCTAATTTATATAAGGAAATGAAGTCTGTTTTGTTCACCTTGTCTAAAATGGGTGAGAAAACTTTGACTAGTCTTGGAATGGTACTTCTTCACAATAGAAGGTTTTATCTTCCACAATCTTAAATGACAGTAACTTGTATTAAAAATCTCATTGTCAAGTACTCATAATATATTGAAGCTAGTTGTAACCATGCCTATGAGCACATTGATGGTGGTGGATTTACAGTGCATTTCATATGAAGTAGAAGTGAAGAGCCGTTTGTCTCAAATCATGTGTTGTAGTATGAAATATGATATGTGACAATCACTGCTTTGATCATGTAGAAATGCAAGTAATGATTATTCATGTAACATTTTTTATTTTAAAAATCTTTGTATAATTCTTTTCAATGGTATTAATTCTAGTATTTTTCTTTAGGCACCAAAAATATGGAGGGACGAGAGACTAGTGGACTAAACATGGATGGACCAAGTGAGATTGGCTTAGACTAAGCAGGTGGTGCCAATAAAAGTATTAGTATAAATAGTATCTCAATAGTATTGTGTCACATCTGGAACCGCGGATGGCAGCTATAGTAAAGACTTCAACTGCCACAGGTTACGACGTGGGTTCGAAACTGAGTTGTACACCTACTTGCATGTTTGCAATAAGACAGTTCATACACCTCACAAGGTGTGCCATGTATGGCTTATTTACGTACTCAATGAAAATCATTGAATATGGAAACAAGCGATACTTGACACAACATGAAGGCTTGCCACGTAATTTTTATTTAATGATTGATTATTAAGTTTTTATGTATGTGAATTTTGACTCTATATCCTTACAAATTATACACTAGTCTCAACATTTTTATAAAAAATAAAAAACAATATCCAATAACAGAAATTCTTTACATACCTAAAATATTCTTCATATTCAATGATAGTTCATAATATTAACAAAAACATTGTTTATAATATTTTTAAAATATATATATAGATGTGAAAGGCATGGCAAATATTTTAGTCACTCCAAACCTAATCCAAAATGAGTGAATAACTTGCAAATCAAAAGAATAAATCTTGATGCATGAAAAGGGATAAAGTACTTAAGTGAAAGTAAGTGCTTTCAAATTCAAACATTGATGCATCGGTGATATTCACATAAACTCTTGGCACCATTTTTAAAATAATTTGAATATATGTTCTTTGATTTCAACCTAAAATTATATGCATTTGCCACTTTATTGATAATAATCTATGAAAACTTGCTATACACCATATCTATGAGCTCATTGATGGTGGCAGATTTCTATTGAATTTTATATGAAGTAAAAGTGAAGAACTACTTGACTCAAATCACATGTTTTAGTAAGGGACTCTTACGTATGTCAATCAGTTCTTCAATCATATAACAAATGCAAGTAATGCATATACATGTAAGATGAAAATTCATTCATTTCAAAAGTCTTTGTATAATCCTTTTGAATGGTATCAATAGTAGTTTCATAGTATTATGACACATCTGGGACCGTCAATGGCTTGGTCGTAAGGACTTCCAACGCCACAACAATGACGTGGGTTCAAACCTGAGCTGTACATATTTACGGTACAACTCTTAGTACTCATGTCTTGGACCAGTTCACGGTCATTTCTATACTTAACCCCTAAAGATCCTTGAAAGCCAAAATGGCTTTTTGCTATTTCGGGCAGCCTAGTTCAAGGGGTTAAATTTCATCTTTTTGCAAAAGATTTTTATGGGGTGTTCCCTATACTACAAGGTGTATGTGCAAGAATTTGCAAAGTCGAATTCCAATTTTTGAGCTTATTTACTCAAATTTTAGTTTTCAACCTCTGGGCGGGCAGAAAAAAACTTTTTATTTTCAACATTTTTTTGAAATGTTTTTTTGCTAATATGTTCATAACTAAGTTTCTATTCAAATTTCCAAGTGACCCATGTTGAACCTTTTACCAATTCGGCAAGGGCAGCCTTTAAAAATGACAACAACAAGTTTCAAAGTTTTCCACAATATTACATTTTTTTCTTTCAAAATTCGTCAAAATTTGAGATTTAATAATTTTTCAAAAATAATTTTTCCCAAAATTCACAAACTTAAAGAGGTACCTACTTACCGTTCAATTTTTTTCCTAAATTAAATAAAATAAACGTGATGCATGTTTTTCCAAATCACTGTTTTTATACCTTCTGTTGGAAAATAATTTGCATGAAGGTCCAAAAAGCCAAATGAGTCTCTAAAATTTTGCATAGGCATTCAGAACATGATTCTCCACATGGAAAAAAATGTGAGCAAAATGATTGGTGTAGCAATCATCAAGTTTTCCTTTGCACAAAGTAGACTATGTCTTTTAAACAATGCCCAAAAAAAGTTTTGCATCAACTTTGAACATTATAATCTCACAAATGGTGCACATCCAAGGGCTCAAATTTGGCATAGTAAATTTCATAGTAGCTAGGTTTAAGATCCTACGGTTGAAAGTACTAAAAAACAGTAAATACATTGACCATACCTCAATTCCAACAGGGTGGTAGAAATTCGCAATTTTTGGTTTTCGAGCTCCCAAGAACACAAGGATTTTTAGGGGTTAATCAAAATCATTGAATATAGAAGTGTCCCGTAAAATGTTCTTGGACAAAGGCTTCTAACTAATCTTTTAAAGTGAGTTCTTCAAATATATTTTATGGATGTGAATTTTTCATTATATCATTACACGTCATATATTAGCATCATCACTGCAATCAACAAATATAGAACAACATCTAATCATAGATCTTCTCCACACAAATGAATATGCTACATATTCAATGACAATGTATACTTGAACTAAAGGAAAAGAGTCAAAATAATTATTCATTCAGTTAATATGATGAAATGGAAAGCAATGCAAAATTGGGAAGTCCATCAAAACACATCTTAGAGTAAATATCCAAAACATAATTTAATATAGATATTAAATTATAGAGTTGTTAAAGTAACTCATAAGAAGTGAATGCTTTCATATTCAATTATTGTACACATAACACTATGGAATGGAAATGATAAATATGCTCTAATCATAGAACCAAATAAATAGTTCCAAAAAAACTTTACATGATAAATCACTCATCGAAAACTATCATCAATTATAGTGAAAGATAACCAAAGCCTCCCCAAAACAGAAAAAAACACTTGCTCCACATCCTTCCAAAAACTACATTCCCACCCTCGCCTCCCAACACCGACACGGCACCTGGAACCGCCACACACGAGAATACGACCCCGCGACGTCCGTGCATGCCGACGGCTTTCGAGGCCCGGTCCGCGGCGATGGGGACGCGCACCCCACACGCGGCCACCCAAGCCCGCGCGTCTGCCCTAATTGCTCTGTTCGCAGCGGAATGCGAGCGAGCGAGCGAGAGCGCGCGCGCTGCGAAGCGAGAGACTGCGAGAGCGCGAGAGAGAGTGAGAGCTCTCGACGCAAGAAAGGAAGTGGTGCGAAGGGGAAGGAAGGATCGAGAAGGGTCTGGGGTGAGGGCGAGGAGGAGGGAGGAGGAGGAGGAGGAGGAGGCGTGGGGTGAGTGGGGGTTGGCGAGGATGCCGCCCAAGGCCGCGCCTTCCAAGGGCGGGGGCAAGGAGAAGAGCAAGGCGGACCTGGCGAAGAAGCAGAAGGTGGTGGAGGACAAGACGTTCGGGCTCAAGAACAAGAACAAGTCCAAGAACGTGCAGAAGTATGTGCAGTCGCTGCACCAGTCCGTGCAGAACGCGGGCCCCAAGCGCGGGTCCGCCGAAGACGTGAAGGCGCAGGCCAAGGTCTGGGCTCTCCCGGGTGGAAATTGGATTGGATTGTGGTGGTTTAGGTCGTGATCGGTTGCCCTAATGTGGCGGTGTTGTGTCTCGTGCAGAAGAAGAAGGAGGAGGAGGCCGCGCGCGACAAGGAGCTGAACGAGCTGTTCAAGGTGGCCATCAGCCAGCCGAAGGTCCCCCTCGGCGTGGACCCGAAGTCGGTGGTGTGCGAGTTCTTCCGGCACGGGCAGTGCGCCAAGGGGTTCAAGTGCAAGTATTCGCACGACCTGAGCGTGGAGCGGAAGGGCGAGAAGATCGACATCTACAGCGACCAGCGCGATGACGCCGAGACGATGGACGAGTGGGACCAGGAGACGCTGGAGAAGGCGGTGGCGGCCAAGGCCAACGAGTACAGCAACAACAACAAGCCCACGGAGATTGTACGTGGATCGTTGGAAAGTGGAATGCATGTGGATGTGGGATGAGAGTGGTTTGGATTAGTATCACCGCAGCAGTGGGATTCTTTTTGGAAGGGGTAGGTAGCTCGTTGATTGTTGGAACGGGTTTGATTTTCGAAGTGGAGTGGTGGAGACATGAGCAGAAGAAGGGTGTGCATGATGCTGGTAATTACAGCATAGCCGGGGCCTTGTTCGTGCAGGTGTGCAAGCATTTTTTGGATGCGGTGGAGAAGAAGCAGTACGGGTGGTTCTGGACGTGCCCGAATGGCGGGAAGGAGTGCCATTACCGACATGCGCTGCCCCCTGGTTACGTGCTCAAGTCGCAGATGAAGGCGTTGCTGGAGGAGGAGGGCGAGAAGCTGACGATCGAGGAAGAGATCGAGAATCAGGTGCGTGAAGGGGCAGGTCTTTGGAGGACGCAGAAGAGTGCTGTATTTAGTATTTCAGTAGTTCAATAGTTCAGCGCGACGGTTTGCAGTGAGACGAGGGAGGCGGATGCGACGGCAGGGTAGTGATTGGCTGTGTTGTTATGGATGCAGAGGCATATGACGAAGACGACAACGCCGATGACGGGAGAGCTGTTTGCGGAGTGGAAGAGGAAGAAAGCGGAGGCTCGGGAAGCTGAGCAGACTGCGAAGAGAGCGGAGAGGGCAAGGTCCGACAGAATGAGGTATGTTGTTTGGTTCAGGTCGCGCGTCGCGACTCAGAGAGGAGTCGTTGGAGTTGTTGTATCTGTTGGAATGGACTGGCGTATATGGGATTCTTATTCACCTTAATATTGTTTTTTTTCCCGTTATGAGTTTCGGATGAGCTGATTGGTGATGTTGGTGGACTCGGTACAGTGGACGGGAGCTGTTTCTTTTGGATGCGAGTCTGTTCGTGGACGACGCGGAAGCGTATGACTCATACATTCGGGAGGAAGGTCCTGACGAGGTCGGGGCTTCAGGGTCCACGCCGCAGGTCAGTGGCGCGTTTGTTTCGTTGGAATGACCTGTTGAAAGAACTGACATGTGTGGAGGTGTAGCCTGAGTTGGTCTTGTTTGGGGTGCTCGAGGTTTGAGTAGTCTCCGATGTTGGTTTCTAGTCTGGTATGTGGGAGGACTTGCTCAAGAGCATGTGATAGTTCTCGAAATGGCACAACTGACGCAGAGTTGTAAATCTGGTGCAGGCGGAGGAGAAACCAAGTATCATGGAAAGGGCAGGCATTAGCGAACAGGATGAGAAGCTGTTTGCAGACGACGATGACGAGTTGGACTTGGACGAGTTGGATGAGTTGGAGTCAAGGATTCATAAGACGTCGTTGGATGACACTTGAGGAGACGGAACCGTGACACCGTGACGATGTTTGTAGGAAGGCAAGCGTTGGTGAGGTGGTTGAAATGGTGTGTGCATTCGGTTCTGGTTTTCCTCCACGGTTGATAACAATCTGATGGAGTTGAAGGGTGGTTTCCGAGTGATCATTGAGGTTTAGTTGCAGTTTTTAGCTCTCTAATGTGAGGGGTGATGTAGGAACCTGAGACTCCAGCTTGTGTAGGTTTGTTTAGCAAATTTAGAGCTCTTTCCGGGAGTGTTTACGTGAAATGTCTCTTTTTGAGGTTTATTTATTGAGTTCATGTGCTCTGTCTCGAATTTTCTGTTGCTGGGAGGTACTGAGAATATGTTAAGAATTTTAGATAATAGAGTTATTTGTGAAATCAGGCTAAGAGACCTAGAATTTTACCTCCTTTCTCATTTTAAGTCATTAACCCCTAAAGGACCAAGTGTTGAAATGGGCTTTTTGAAAGTTTGGTCAGGTTCTTATGATGTCAATTTCTAATATTCCTCTTTGAATTATTTTTTCTAGAAGAGCAGTACTATGACCTGAGTGGGGGAACAATTTTTTCCTATATCCGGCATTTAATGAAAAAGTTTGAAGGTTTTGAATTTTAAATAGGGAGAGCTGGCACATAAGGCATCCCAAAATCTTTTGCTAGGACACTTCCTTGAATGTGAGATATTCAGTACTAGCAAGTAATGTTATTTCCTTTCATATTGTCAATTAAAATTTGTCTTTATTGAAAACTAGCACATTAATTCACCATATTTGATAGAAGTGCAGAGAGCCATGTGCACTTTTTTTTGGATCAAATAGTAGGGGTTTTGCACCACCTTTCACATACCTACTTGATGTAATTACATTATTTCACGTATCAATAAAACTCCAATACATTGTGGAAACTAGAGGAGTAAACAATAATCCACCTCCCTATTTGTAACCACAACTCCATAAAACATTAACGACGTTGACGGTTGGAGAGGTAGGCAAGTGCTAACATACAAAATTCGGAGATGAAAATTGAGGAGGGGGGTAGGCAAGCGCCTTTCCTCCTTTGCACATAAAAAACAAAATTAGAATTATGTTTCAATGTGCACTTTTACTATGGCATGTGCACTTTTATTGAATATGGTGTTCCAAGTCAAACATTTTCACAAATTGTTACACATTCTTGGGCTAGGTACCAAAAAACTTCTTCCTTTCCACATAAAACTTAGAGATCTTCATATTTTCGACTTTTTATTTTTCCCACAACAATATGTGGTGTAAGCCTTCTTATTGACCATTTGGATTATCAATCTTAAACATATTAAGTTCACAAAAAATTGAAACATGAATTGGCAATTTTTGAACCTCCACTTCTTAGCACAATTTTTTTGAATATGCTACACCCCTCTTCTACCTCTAAAAATTGGTGTACAAAGAACAAACATCATGCTTAACACAATGGTAATGGATTTAGAACTTGTATAGTGCAAACACTTGACACTAAGTGAAGTCAAAGTGTGTTGACCCACTCAAGGAAGAAAATGAACCATTTGCTTAACTTCAAACACTATGATCTTTTAATCTGTGCAGCCAAAGTTTATATAATTTTGTGAATATATTATTCAATAAGTCTAAATTGAGATCCTACAGTCATAACTATAAATAATTTATTTTGTTTCCTTCTTTTATCCATTGCATTAGAATCCAACACCTTCAAAGTGTTTTTGGTGTGAAACTATCATGGTACTTTAGGGTTAAATTAGCTCCAAATATCAAGTGAAAAGACAATAGGGTAAGATTCAGGGTACATCATGACCTCTCCTTCCTCCTAAAAAGTGGCTACAAGCACGAATTTGAGCTTGCTTCCATATTTGATTGAGAGACTATCCTACTTGTGGGTCACTTTTGTACATAATTACAACAAAGAATGTCCAAAAAAATTGGAAAATTTCAATTTTTTTATCTAGGTGATATCCAAGTAATGTCTAGGTGATACCCATTGTGCTAAAGTCACCCTTAAGAAAATAATTATTTTGGCACTTGGATGCCAAAACTGACTGGCACGTACTATATTCCAAATGAAGAAGAAGAGACCAAGCATCCTTAATTTTTCTTGACTTAATCCAGAAAAGAATGTTACAATAGCAAGGTTAAATTGTAATTCAACTTTCTTGATTAGTATTAATAGAAAAAGGACGGAATTTAATTGATATTAATTATCCTATGTGATATTAATAGAAAGTCAATAATGATGAGATACATCTAGGACTGGCAGTGGCTTTGTGGTAGAGACTTCTAACGCCACAACACTGACGTGGGTTCAAACTCAAGCTGTACCCATATTCAGATGTTTGGAGTCCAGTTCTTATGATGCGTCTGGTATGACTTGTTTATATATTCAATCCCATTAATTGAATATAGAAATTAGTCATGCCAAATTCACCATTGAACGTTGTTCTTCATTTTTTCACTTATGTTTGATTAACTTATTTTTAAATTATGTGCATGAATCTTAATTTGATATTTATAAATTCCATGTAATATTAAATATCAACAAAGTGCAATTATGAATACTTTAAACAAATAGAAGTCTATAAGTGACTTTAAAATTGAAGAAAATTAATGTTTATTTACATTATATCTTTTAGTTGTAAATAAAATCACAACTATTAATGTATGATATTAATAAAAAGTCATAATAATACATCACACATAGATCCGTCAGTGGTTTACTGGAAGAGACATCTAATGCCACAACAATGAGGTGGGTTCAAAATTGGGCTACACTGATATTCACGTGTTTTGAATTTATATATTCTTCATAATCTTATTCATATTCATATTCTTCTTGAGTTTTGGTATGCCAAGTTTTAGTAATTGATTATAGAGACCAGTCATTCCAAACTCACAATGAAACCTTGTTTCACCTTTTCTCTGTGATTTTTAATGACTTAACTTATTTTATGCATGTGGATTCAAATCCTTCATCTATAAAATCAAATAAGATTTTAATCCATATTTGACACCTATATGCAATTCTGAATTCTAACATATATAAATAGACTATCTATTTTAATACATAAAAATAAACAAAAATTGGTGGCTAGGATTTATAAAGATGTATATAAATACTCTTTAATTCCCACAAGTTTACATGTACCTTAATAAAACCATTGCTACATGACTTGTCATCCTTATTGAATGTTTGAAATTGGTCGATCTTATGACTACCAAGATATTTCTTACCTTTATAATATGACAAAATGGGTGATAGTCACATTATCAAGGGAGGTTTGAATTAAACATGTTCAAGAAAGTTTGGAAAGAAAAGGAATGTTTTAATATTCCTTAGCCCCCGAGAGACCACAACTACGGATATAGAAAAATAACTTTTAATCTATTGTTAAGATTGCCAATATAACACATTTACAATTAATGATCTCATTCCACTTCTAATTGTAGAATCCTGTTATGTATAACTAGAAGAACACATCAAAGTTTTTATAAAGTTTTTGACTGCACTAATTGGAAGATTATGGCATTGAAGACAATTTTAATAGCCTCTTCGCACCCTAATTTCACAAGGTCAGCACTCTAAGTTTTTTTTTATAAAATCCAATTTCCACACTACGCAAAGTTGCCACTCTTTAATCCTCTAAGAACAAGGCTCTGAGCGACCATGGATGGAATGCACTCGTTGCCTTGATGATAGAAAACATAGTCTATGACCCTTGTAGATTCCACCCATGGTCGCTCCACATCTCGTTCTTAAAGGATTACATCACAATCTATATGATGTGAGGTACTTGTTCTAAATAATATTCTTATGTCAAAGGTGTTGAACATATCCAAAACAATCTTGCAACAAAAATGGGTCCAAAATCATACAAATACCTTTTTTTTATGATCTCAATTTCATATAGAATCTTAATCCAAATGGCAACTTTAGAGATTGTCATGTTTTCTTAAAGAAGGGAAGAAAAAAGTGCAAAATCTCATAAATTTGTGCCTATTTATCTAGAAGAATGAAAATTCTATTGCTCATTGCTTAAAAACTTAGACACTTGGGGGAGTGAAATTTTTGCACTACTGAAAGTTTTTGTTTAT
Source organism: Bryoerythrophyllum caledonicum (assembly GCA_963971425.1). Lineage (NCBI taxonomy): Eukaryota > Viridiplantae > Streptophyta > Bryopsida > Pottiales > Pottiaceae > Bryoerythrophyllum > Bryoerythrophyllum caledonicum. Next base: position 10,893,689 of record OZ020514.1, read on the forward strand.
AACATTCAAGTTGTAACCATGTTCACATGTTTGCAATTTGGATCTCTATGATGCCTCTCGCATGACTTATTTCTATATTCAATCATATCAATTATATATAGAAATCATTCAAGCCAAATTCACTATTGAATCTTGTCATATATTTGTTTACTTGTGATTAATTTCCTTATTTTTCTTTTATATGAAAAAATCTTAAAATGATATCTATTTTTCTTTTATTTGTTTGCAGAACGGTTCTCTAGGTTGTGTCAAATATGACTTGTTTCTATATTCAATCATAGTAGTTGAAAATAGACATTAGTTATACCAGACACACCCGTAAACCTTGTTATCCATTTTCATCACTTATAATTGATTAGAGATTATGTTATTTTAATTTATGTGTAGAAATCCTAAATTGATATCTGTGAATTTCATGTAAATTCTGGAAATTCAAATCATAAAATATAGAGAATTGCAATTCTATATTTTTTAACAAATAGGAATTCATAAAAGTTGAAAACATAAATCTTGGTCTATATCATATTCTTAATAAGTGAATGAATAGGTTTTTAATGATTCATGTTTGATATTAATAGCAAGTCAATAATGACACAACACATCTAGAGATGCCAATGGCTTGGTGGAAGAGAATTCTAACGCCACAACACTAACGTGAGTTTTAATTAGGTTGCACCCATATCAACATGTGTGCAGTTTGGTTCTTTATGAAGTGCACGGGTGTGGCTTGTTTCTATATTCAATTGTAGAAATTGAACATAGATATAAGTCATACCCTACACTCCATTAAACCTTGTTACTCCTTTTCTTTGTGATAATTACTCACTTTATTTGATGTATGTGAATTCAAATCCTATTTGTATAAAAATCATATAAGATTTCAATTCATAAATGACAACAATATGCAATCATGAATTAAAAACACATGTGGATTTATTTATTTATTTTTAAAATTTTAAATTTTAAAAATCATTGGAATTTGGTGGCTAGGATTTATAAAGATGTATATGAATTTACTTAAAGTAACACAAGTCACTTTAATGTTGATAAAATCATAGTTTTAATATTTTCATCCTTACTGAATGATTGAATATGGTGGAACTTATCACCCCCAAGACATTTGTTACCTTTAGAATACAACAAAATGAAGTTTCCAAATGTCACATCATTGTGTGTGATAGTCACATTATCAAGGGAGTTTTGAATTAAAAATGCTCAAGAAAGTATGGAAAAGAAAGAAATGTCCCAATAGCAATTTTGTCACAAGAGGTTGTTGTATTATCATCAAGTGTCATATTATTGCACTTGAACTACATTTTGATTTTTTCAATTAACACTTCTTAAAGAAATAGAGTACCACTTGTTTCACATTTTTCAAGAGAAGTAGATAATCTCTACCCAATAAATTATGATGTCCAAGTTGATCATGTTCTAGTATTGTGCAATAGACTTGTCCTGAAGGACCACAATTATGTGTATGAAAAGAACTTTAAGACTATTGTTAAGACTGCCGGTATAACACATTCACATTCATGTTACTGCAACACCGGCCGCAACATGAGCAGCTCATGGAGGCTGAACAACTCGCAATTCTTGCTACACTAAACATTGCATTTAGTGTCGTCTACACTAAATACGAACCCTTACACTGAAAGGAAGAATTACAATTAGTGTAACGACACAACATTACACTAAATGTGAAACATTACACTATATGTAAAAATGGATGGTTTTTTTTTTTTACTTGTGCACAATTAGTGTAGCTGTATAAGCTTGCCGCAGTGAATAAAATCACTAATAGTGTATGAAAAAGCTTGCCGCAACTAACACTAATTGTGAACAAGTTCGCAAATAGTGTAGTAGGGTAATTATACTATTTGTGTGACTACACTAAATGCAATGTTTAGTGTAGCAAGCCTTCATGTAGTCAAGACTCGTTTCCTTTAGAGCCTGATCAATTAGCTAGGCTCTTTAGTGTTTGGCCGACTTAAGGTAAGGGTCTCTTGAACCGACCATGTTTCTTAAACCGTCCCCCTCTTGAAATGTACACTATAGGTACACTGTAGGTACTCTGAGTTAGAGGACGGTTTAAGAAACAGGGTCGGTTCAAGAGACCCTTACCTTAGACCTCTTTTGGTCCGGGTTCACTTGTCTGGTGACACTCCTGCATTTATGACCTTTGTCCCCTCCCTAGGTTTGTGTTATGTTCTTGCCTTGTGGCACTTTTGTGTCCGAGGCCCAAGGCCAATTTTGCATGCGGCTTTTTGTTGCGTTGTTTTTTTGGTTTTTGTTAATCAATCCCGAATTGAGTCTTTCAATACATTAACTACTAATGATCTCATTCCACTTCTAATTGTAGGATCACGTTATCTACTACTAAAAGAACACATCATATTTTTATATAAACTTTGACCACATAGATTGGAAGATTATAGCATTGAAGACAAGTTTAATGGCCTTTTTGCACCCTAATAATAAAGGATCAACTTTGCATGGTGTAAAATGATAAAATAAAATTTTTACACCATACAAAGTTGCAACTCTTCACAATGGCAGCCAATATGATGTAAGGAACTTGTTTTAAAAAATTTAGGTATGTTTAAGGTGTTTGGCATATCCACAACAATTGTGCAACAAAATGGGGTTCAAAATCACACAAAACATTTTATATTAGTGTGATCTTGATTTCATATAAAATCATAATCTAGCCAGTGAACACATGAATAATATTGAGTTTTCTTGAGGTAAGGAAAAAAGAAGTGAAAATCTATAAAAAAAATTGGGTCTTTATAAGTGGAAGAATGACATGTTCTCTGCACGGTGCCCAGAAACTTTGACTCTTTTTGCTGCAAAGTTTTTGTACTAAAGAAAGTAGTTTTTGCAAAAATCTCAAAGGAAGGTTTGCTGGTTAGTTGTGTAAAAAATTTCAGTATTTTTTTGAGTAACTTGGTATATTGCCCAAACGGCCTCTCTTGTACAAAAATTGTTTTGGGTAGCACAACATTTTCATCAATATTAATTCTTAGAAATAACACTCTAATAAAACATTTGGAAGTGTCTATCAATAATTAAAACCTCAAAGAAAGCTGTTGAAAATTGACACCACAAGAACCTACCTATTTTCTAAAGAAGTCCACTGTCAAACATTTTTGTCCTTTAGGATCAACAACTCTATTCAACCTACAAATTTAATAAATTTTATCCTTAATGAATATTATTACCCAAAAATAAATTATGAATGAATTTGATCGGGGCCGTCATTGCAATTTTGGCTTTGGCAATGTAAGGTGCCATGGAAAGTGGGTTCTACCAATCGAGTGCACAAAAGGGGAAATGGTAGAACTATTCATAAAGTCGTGTAAAAAAAACTAGAATTATTCAAAATTGGGTTTTGAAATTCAAACGCAATTAAAACTAGTTCTATGTACTATTTTAAAGAAGCTAAAATAAGCCTCATTGACTCTCATCTCAATGTAAAAGATGTGTTAACCACATGAAAATTTCCCATAAGTAATTTTCACCATTCATATATTCTCTTGATGTTCTACTCTTAAAAGGCATGCTCCTCTAAGCCCATAAGGATGTCGTCACACACGCATATGATATGCTGCAAAGAGAGGTTGAAGATTTCTATATAGTGGCTAACTATATAAATAACTCTGATAACCCAACAACTTCAAAATCTAATGTTATGACCAACATACACACCAACACTAACTCTTTAACCCTTAAACGCCAAAGGAGCCAAAAATTGGCTTCCCGGATGACATTTTGAGGATGATTATTGCTGTAGACAGTCATTTTTCATCCAATTCTTCATCCAATTTTAGATGATGATGAAACTTGCCTCATTGAGGTAATCATGTTATATCTAAAGAAGAAAAAGTTTGTGACATGGATGTTGCAATAGGTACATTTCAGTACAAAATTCTACGAACTTATTTCACAGAAATCACTCTAGCTCTCTAAGGTGGAGGCACACAATTCTGATCAGCCACCCAAAACCGATCAATAGAGTATGCATGGCATGGTGCATGAAAATGGTAAATGCATGAAATGGTGGATGAAGCGACCCATAACCGATATCTCAAAATTTGAAAATCCCAGTCATTATTGGCATTGGGTCATGAAGTGTGCAATTTTGGATTGCTCCACCTCAATTGAGCTCTCATTGGTGGCCTTGCCTCGAAAGTCGAACAAGGCCAATTGGCATTGGGTACCTTCATTAGTTGGTTATCTATGGCATGTCTTCTCTCTTTTACTCACTCTCACTTATTGGCATTAGGCAAAGGAGGGCACCAAATCTCACCCACTCTACAATATGATTATAGGCTCTAATGGTTTTTGGGCTTTTGAATTCGATACCAATTGCAAATCTTTGAGATTAAATTTGAAAAAATGTTTGTTGAATTTCATTCCTAATTTGGCATCTTTCTACATAAATGTTTTTGCCATACAATGTCATTTGAGTCCCCAACTGGCTTAAGTGATCGGAATTGGGTGCCTCCATTTTATTGCTTGCACGGATTGTCGTGGCAATGGTCTCAATAAGGTAGAGACACCCAATTCTCATAATTTTAGCCAGTCGGGATCTCAAATGACATTGTACGTCAAAAGAAATAATATTTATTGAATATTTATTGAATAAAATTTAATGAATATTTTTTCATATTTAACATGAAAATTTTAGAATTGATATAGTATTATAAAGCCCAAAAATCACCAAAGCCCATAGTTGTTCTGTAGAGTATATAATAGTTATGAGGTGGGTTGGATTTTGTGCCCTCCTTTGCCCAATGCTAATGAGTGACGGTGGGTAAAGCGAGAAGAAATGCCATGCAATTCCAATAACATGCATGACCCAATTCCGCACCCCCTTCTGAGACTTTCAAGGCAATGCCACCAATGAGGAGCTTGGGTGGGGTGGTGCAACCAAAAATTGCACACCTCATGACCCAATGCCACTACTAACTATCTTTAGTTATTGACATTTTAAAGAATTTTTGAGTGGTTAAGGGTGGGTGGGTGATCATAATTGGGTTACTCTAAATGATCGGAATCAGATCCATCTAGATGACAGATTTAGGTGGATAATCAGAATTGGTTGTCTCCACCTTAGATGCCCACCTTCCTCCACCTCTAAGTCACAGTCTATTTTTTCCTTCAAGGTGGCCTGAAGCACTTACTACAAAGGTTTATGTGCCAAAACAACCTAACAATATATGGTCATTTGGCCTTAACCTCTGAACGTCATAAGGTGCCACTAGTGACCACAATATTCTACATGTATGCAGTCATATTTGAGCATGATAAGGTTCATATATTGAAATGACCTCCAAATGAATGCTGTCAATTGAAGGATCTTCAACCCAAAGGTGTAAGTCTTGCTAAACTTTACTACAATTTTTGAATTCTACAAAGTAAAATACAGGGTTAAAGGGTTTAGGCCTAGGAGACCTTGGGAGGGTCAATTTTGGTGCTATGGGTATGAACACCCCTCCCATGATTGCCTGTTGTGTCACGGTCTTCAGAACCACTTTGGACTCGAATGCATCCAATCGATGCAGGTATGGGCGAACTACAGTGATTATTATGAAGGGAGGTAGCAATAAAATGTAAAGACTCAAATACTATACCTCAGATAGAAACATTTCACACACAGACTCCCGGAGAAAACTCTAAAATCTCGTCTCAACCCTGCACAACTTGAAGTCACAAGTCCCCACATAACCTCTTCTTACATGACAGGTGCACTGCACACTCCCAGCTAAGCTGGGATACTACATTGTGTAGAAACCTTTCCCCTCCATCAGCTTGTTTTCAAAACCGAGGAGAAGAAATATACCAAATAAACCTCACCACCGCTTGTACAACATCTGACGGTGTCACGGTTCCGTCTCCTCAAGTGTCATCCAACGACGTCTTATGAATCCTTGACTCCAACTCATCCAACTCGTCCAAGTCCAACTCGTCATCGTCGTCTGCAAACAGCTTCTCATCCTGTTCGCTGATGCCTGCCCTTTCCATGATACTTGGTTTCTCCTCGGCCTGCACCAGATTTACAACTCTGCGTCAGTTGTGCCATTTCGAGAACTATCACATGCTCTTAAGCAAGTCCTCCCACATACCAGACTAGAAACCAACATCGGAGACTACTCAAACCTCGAGCACCCCAAACAAGACCAAATCACGCTACACCTCCACACATGTCAGTCATTTCAACAAGTCATCCAACGAAAGAAACAAGCCACTGACCTGCGGCGTGGACCCTGAAGCCCCGACCTCGTCAGGACCTTCCTCCCGAATGTATGAGTCATACGCTTCCGCGTCGTCCACGAACAGACTCGCATCCAAAAGAAACAGCTCCCGTCCACTGCACCGAGTCCACCAACATCACCAATCAGCTCATCCGAAACTCATAACGGGAAAAAAAACAATATTAAGGTGAATAAGAATCCCATATACGCCAGTCCATTCCAACAGATACAACAACTCCAACGACTCCTCTCTGAGTCGCGACGCGCGACCTGAACCAAACAACATACCTCATTCTGTCGGACCTTGCCCTCTCCGCTCTCTTCGCAGTCTGCTCAGCTTCCCGAGCCTCCGCTTTCTTCCTCTTCCACTCCGCAAACAGCTCTCCCGTCATCGGCGTTGTCGTCTTCGTCATATGCCTCTGCATCCATAACAACAACGCCAATCACTACCCTGCCGTCGCATCCGCCTCCCTCGTCCCACTGCAAACCGTCGCGCTGAACCATTGAACTAATGACATACTAAATACAGCACTCTTCTGCCTCCTCCAAAGACCTGCCCCTTCACGCACCTGATTCTCGATCTCTTCCTCGATCGTCAGCTTCTCGCCCTCCTCCTCCAGCAACGCCTTCATCTGCGACTTGAGCACGTAACCAGGGGGCAGCGCATGTCGGTAATGGCACTCCTTCCCGCCATTCGGGCACGTCCAGAACCACCCGTACTGCTTCTTCTCCACCGCATCCAAAAAATGCTTGCACACCTGCACGAACAAGGCCCCGGCTATGCTGTCATCTTCCACGCTCACCAGCATCATGCACACCCTTCTTCAGCTCATGTCTCCACCACTCCACTTCGAAAACCAAACCCGTTCCAACAATCAATGAGCTACCCACCCCTTCCAAAAAGAATCCCACTGCTGCGGTGATACTAATCCAAACCACTCTCATCCCACATCCACATGCATTCCACTTTCCAACGGTCCACGTACAATCTCCGTGGGCTTGTTGTTGTTGCTGTACTCGTTGGCCTTGGCCGCCACCGCCTTCTCCAGCGTCTCCTGGTCCCACTCGTCCATCGTCTCGGCGTCATCGCGCTGGTCGCTGTAGATGTCGATCTTCTCGCCCTTCCGCTCCACGCTCAGGTCGTGCGAGTACTTGCACTTGAACCCCTTGGCGCACTGCCCGTGCCGGAAGAACTCGCACACCACCGACTTCGGGTCCACGCCGAGGGGGACCTTCGGCTGGCTGATGGCCACCTTGAACAGCTCGTTCAGCTCCTTGTCGCGCGCGGCCTCCTCCTCCTTCTTCTTCTGCACGAGACACAACACCGCCACATTAGGGCAACCGATCACGACCTAAACCACCACAATCCAATCCAATTCCCACCCGGGAGAGCCCAGACCTTGGCCTGCGCCTTCACGTCTTCGGCGGACCCGCGCTTGGGGCCCGCGTTCTGCACGGACTGGTGCAGCGACTGCACATACTTCTGCACGTTCTTGGACTTGTTCTTGTTCTTGAGCCCGAACGTCTTGTCCTCCACCACCTTCTGCTTCTTCGCCAGGTCCGCCTTGCTCTTCTCCTTGCCCCCGCCCTTGGAAGGCGCGGCCTTGGGCGGCATCCTCGCCAACCCCCACTCACCCCACGCCTCCTCCTCCTCCTCCCTCCTCCTCGCCCTCACCCCAGACCCTTCTCGATCCTTCCTTCCCCTTCGCACCACTTCCTTTCTTGCGTCGAGAGCTCTCACTCTCTCTCGCGCTCTCGCAGTCTCTCGCTTCGCAGCGCGCGCGCTCTCGCTCGCTCGCTCGCATTCCGCTGCGAACAGAGCAATTAGGGCAGACGCGCGGGCTTGGGTGGCCGCGTGTGGGGTGCGCGTCCCCATCGCCGCGGACCGGGCCTCGAAAGCCGTCGGCATGCACGGACGTCGCGGGGTCGTATTCTCGTGTGTGGCGGTTCCAGGTGCCGTGTCGGTGTTGGGAGGCGAGGATGGGAATGTAGTTTTTGGAAGGATGTGGAGCAAGTGTTTTTTTTTTGTTTTTGAGGGAGGTTATTCTCATCAGTGTCTGTGGTGCTGTGTTTTTGTGGGGGTTGTTGATGTCTTTGTGGGGATAGTTTCTTTGTTATTTTTATTGTAGTTGTTAGTGTTGGATCGATGTATGGTTTTGTTGGAATGGTGGATAGGGTGTGGTGGCCGTCGTGGTGGTGGCCGTCGTGGTGGTGTAGTTTGTGTTTCCAACATGAGGGTTGATGCAGTTTTAATGAGTATTTAGAGAGCATGTTTTGACTTGAGTAGATTGATCTTAGTTTTTTTATTTTTTTTGTTCTGATACCACTCTAATTTTAGTGCATACTTTGGGGGTGTTGTGATGCCCTTCTTCTGTATGGAAATTTTGGTTATATGTTACTCTATATGATTGTGGTTTTTTTGAGTGATTCTTCATGTAGAGTTTTTTGGAACTATTTATTTGGTTCTATGATTAGAGCACATTTATCATTTTCGTCCCATAGTGTTGTGTATACAACAATTGAATTTGAAAGCATTTGCTTCTTATGAGTTACTTTAACAACTCTATAATTTATTGTCTAGACTATATTAAGTTTTGGATATCCACTCTAAGATGTGTTTTTCAAGGACTTATAGATGTTTCATTGGTTTCCATTTCATCATCATAAATAAGTGAATATTTATTTTGACTCATTCTCTTTTAGTATTCTCTAGGTGGACCTTTGGTTCAACACCTCAATGCCGAATAATTCATTAAAGTGAAAAAATGACATTCGGCATTCAAAATAAAAATAATGTTATTTTTGGCAAGAAATAAAAGACTATTATATTTGGCTTGCTTTGGGACTCATGGGGATTGAATTCAAAACCTTGGGATTCCAAACCCAAGTGTTTATGCATGAAATGCCATGGATGAAGACTTTTCCAAGCCTTAATTCCCTTTGATGTCTCTCCATGTGCCAAAATCTATTAATATACATTTAAAACAATTTTTGTATTTTAAAAAAAATCATTTAATTTGGCATGGGCTTTTCTAATTAATATATGCCGGACGAGAGGTTCACCTACGGTAATTCTATAGTGTCATTGAATATGTAGCATATTCATTTATGTGGAGAAGATCTATGATTGGGTGTTGTTCTATATTTGTTGATAGCATCATCATATAATGATATTATGAAAAATTCACATCCATCAAATATATATGAAGAATTCATTTAAAAAGATTAGTTAGAGGCCTTTGTCCAAGAAAATTCCACCAGACACTTCTATACTCAATGATTTTGATTAAGTACAGAAATGACTGTGAAATGGTCTTGGACATGAGCACTAAGAGTTACTGTGAATATGCGTTGATCAGGTTTGAACCCGCATCATTGTTGTGGCGTTGGAAGTCCTTATGACCAAGCCACTGACAGTCCGTGATGTGTCATAATACTATGAAACTACTATTAATACCATTCAAAAGGATTACACAAGACTCTTGAAATGATTGAATATTCTTGTCATATGCATATTCATCACTTGCATTTGTTATATAAAGTGATTGACATACATATGAGTTCCATACTAAAACATGTGATTTGAGAAATGTGGTTCTTCACTTTCACTTGATATGAAGTTCAATAGAAAGCTGCCACCATAGCTACGCTCGTAGACATGGTTTATGGCAAGTTTTTATAGAATATTATCATATCAAAATGTGGCAAATGCAAATAATTTTAGGTAGAAATCAAAGAACATATATTCAAATTATTAAAAAGAAATGGTGCCAAGAGTTTATGAAAAGAGTTTATGTTGAGTATCATTGATGTATCACTAATTGAATTTGAGAGCACTTACTTTTTCCTTAATTACTTTATCCCTTTACATGCATCAAGATTTATTCCTTTGATTTATAAGCTATTCACTCATTTTGGATTAGATTTGGAGTGACTGTAACATTTGTCTTGCTTTTCACATCTATATTTTTTTTAAAGTATAATAAACAATTTTTAAGTTAATATTATGAAGTATCATTGAATATGAAGTATATTTTAGGTATGTAAAGAAGATATATCATTTTTTATTTTTTTATAAAAATATTGAGAGTAATGTATAATCTCTAAGAATATAGAGTCAAAATTCACATATAATCAATCATGAAACAAAAATTACGTGGCAAGCCTTCATGGTGTGTCAGGTATGGCTCGTTTCCATATCCAATGATTTTGATTGAGTACGTAAATAAGCCATACATGGCACACCTTGTGAGGTGTAAGAGCTGTCTTACTGCAAACATGCAAGCCGGTGTACAGCTCAGTTTCGAACCCACGTCGTAACCTATGGCAGTTGAAGTCTTTACAACAGCTGCCATTGGCGGTTCCAGATGTGACACAATACTATTGAGATACCATTAATACCATTGTTCTTTTAGGCACTACTTGCTGGGTCTGAGCCAATCACACGTGCGCCTTCAACATTTAGTTCACTAGACTCTCTTCCCTCTATATTTTTGGTGCCTAAAGGAAATACTAGAATTAATACCATTCAATAGAATTATACCAAGATTTTTGAAATAAAAAATGTTGCATGAATAATGATTACTTGCATTTTCTATTTGATCAAAGCAGTGTCTGTGACATACCATATTTTCATACTACAACACGTGACTTGAGACAAACGGCTCTTCACTTCTACTTCATGTGAAATGCACTATAAATCCACCACCTTCAATGTGCTCATAGGCATGGTTACAATCAGCTTCAATATATTATGAGTACTTGACAATGAGATTTTTAATACAAGTTACTATCATTTGAGATTGTGGAAGATAAAACCTTCTATTGTGAAGAAGTACCATTCCAAGACTAGTCAAAGTTTTCTCACCTTTTTTAGACAAGGTGAACAAAACGGACTTCATCTCCTTATATAAATTAGAGATCTCGGTTTTCTTCTCATTTTATACCTTTGTCTTTAAGATGATGCATGATCTTAGATTTGACCATTTTGCTTTTCAATTTATTTAAGAATGAATTAATCAAAAACCAAAACATGGTTTGGTGTTTTCAACCACTTGTCATTGGTTAATACTATTTTGAATATGCTTCACTTTACCTCTAAAAATTGGTGTACTAGAAACTAACATCACTTACATTCTAATGGTATAAAGTCATGCAAAAGTTCAACCCCAAGTGAATTCAAATCCTCATGCTCCTTTAAACGCAGAGAAGAAGAAAAACTTTTTTCTTCACTTCAAATTATGTAACCTTTTAATCTATGTGGTCATAGATTATGAAAGTTTGTGAGCATGTGGTTTTATTAGTATGTATTATGATATATCAATTGAAGATGAAAACATAACTACACTTCTCCTTCTCACTCTTTGTACTAAAATGAGCAACTTTGAAATGTTTTCGGTGAAAAATAGTCCAGAAGTTTTAGGGATTCATATACAAAACTTTGCAATTTCTACTTCAATCATTTTGTTTTACTTATTCTATCTTTTTTTTTCCTCAAATTTACAAGTCACCTACTCACTACACTAAAGATGGCTTTTAGTGTAATGGTACGAATAGTGTAGTTACCCTAGTACACTATTTGTTAACAAGTTAGCAATTAGTGTTAGCCGCCATTGTCATGAATGTTATCCCTCAATCATCCACCTACCCTAGTACCCTTAGTATTTGCCCCCAATCAACCACTTATCCTAGCACAAAAATTTATTCACAAGTTCATAAATAGTGTTAGCTCCCAATCAACCACCTACTGGCCGCCATGCATTTATTCTCCCCGTCTCATCCTCAACCTCATATCCTTGTCTGCTTATTCCCAACTATTCCCATTCACATCTCTTGCACTCCATGAAACTTTTAATGAATATCTAATGAATAATACATGAACATTTATATATTTCATGAGAATTTAATGAAAACTTAATGGTTTCTCAAAGAATAAATAAAGAATATTTAAAGTACATTTGTATATTATAAGAATATCTAATGTATACTTGTTGATATAAAGAATATTTAATGAACTTTTAAATAAATTTTAACGAGTTTTAGATGTATATTTTATGACAATTTAATGTATATTTTTATATTTAATGAATATTTAATGAATATTTAATGAATATTTAATGAATAGTTAATAAATTTCTAATGTATATTTAATGAGTATTTGAATATTCAATGCATATTTAATGAATTTTTAATGCATATCTAATGAGTATTTGATGTATATTTATTGTATATTTGTTGTATGTTTATTGTGTATTTATTGTATGTTTATTGTGTATTTATTGTATATTTATGTTTTATTCCCTTTTCCAATATTCCTTTCTTTTCTCACTTTCCTTCTAAATCAAAGTTCTTATTTTTCCAATCTTGTACTTCCAATTTTATTTTCCCTCCGTATGTACATTTTTTTTTCTAATTTTTGAGATTTTCCTTTTGTTCCATATCTACGTTCTATTTCTCCCAATATTCACTTGCAAATTCTTGTCTTTCTACATGCAATCAAAATCTTCTTTACTTTGATGCTCAAAATGTACAGTACCCTGTAGCAAGTGTTGCAACACACTCTATTTTTTAACTTAAAACATATCCCATGGCCTGATTTAGAATGATGGTGTTGGCATGATAATCATCACATCTCCATGAGAATTTTTGCATCATGGAAGGTGTTCCAATTACCTTCATACACCATGCATTTTCTAAATATAAAGAGGCATCCATTGCCATGTGTCTACCAAAATTGCCATCATGCTTAAAAATCTTGGAAAAGGGTACCCTTCTTAATGTGATCACTTCTTCTCTGGGATATCAGATTTTGAGTATGTTTGAGCTTGGGAGGGTCCAGAGATACACATACATGTTTGCAAGTCATCTTGATGGTACACATTTCTTAGAAAAATTGTGTGCAACAAGTCCTGTTTGTCAAACATATCGTTTCTGTGTTGTTGTTAGGACCTTTTTTATCAAACTTTTTGTGGATGTAAGTGTTGTTTGAGGATTGTGCACCATGACAAGGAGTTATGTATCAAATGATATACGACACATGATAGTTGGTATGCAGAAAGCTGGCATGTCAGTGAGTGAAATTGGAAACATTGTAGGAAGGCCAAAATCGACTATTTCAAGGATTCTCAAGCGATTTAGAATTAGTGGCTCTGTATTGCCAGCAAGTAGGTCCGGTAGGCCGCGAAACATGAGTGATCGAGATAGGAGAAAGCTCCATAGAGATCTTAGTAGTAATCGTCATGCTCCTCTTGGAGAATTGTGCAGCAATGTGACATCTTCCGTGGGCATGTCAACTTTACGTAAAGAGCTTCATGAGCTTGGTGTTAACAGTTGCATTGCAGTGAAGAAACCATTCTTGAGTGACATACACAAGGCAAAGAGGTTGGCTTTTGCAAAGGAGCACTTGCATTGGACGATTGACGATTAGAGTAATGTGATTTGGACCGATGAGTCATCTTTTGAAGTTGGAAAACCATTACGCCAAATTCGTGTCTGGCAAAAAACACATGAACGCTACAACTACAATTGCTTAGCACCTACATTCAAATCCGGAAGGACTTCAATTATGGTATGGGGTGCTATCACTGGCTCTTCTAGTCTTATTTGGTGTTAATTCCTCCTAATAGACGCACTGCCAAAGACTTTGTAGAGATAGTATCTCAAGGAGCATTAGAGCATTATTATTGGCACCATGACCACTATGAGCACCTCATTTTAATGGAGGATGGTGCTCCAGTACATGGTAGTAATATACAAAAAGATTGGAGAGAGCAACTTGGATTGAAAAAGCTTGAATGGCCACCAAATTCTCCTGACCTTAATCCCATAGAGAATGTCTGGAAGCAAGTTAAAGATCAAGTGCAAGAGAGAAATAGACCACGAAACAAAGACGAAATGTGGACATCAGTCAATCTGGCTTGGGAGGATATACCTCAAGAAAGCATCAAGAAGTTGATTTCAACAATGCCAACCCGGATGAAAGCTATAATAACAGCTCAAGGTGGTAGCACTCGATGGTAGTAGGTGTTCCATTTTACTGTAGAATATTTGTTAGTGAGTAAGACATATTGTAAACTTCATATCATATTAGGCTTCTATACTACTATAGCTTTGTAGTGATACCTTATTTGACTTTATTTGATCAAATTTTGATTTAATATATGAGTTTGATTTCCTTAGCCTAGAATATGAAAGAATGGAAACTATGAAAATACTTTAGAGCCACATAGAGGAGAATTTTACCTACATAGTGTGCATCTTTGTAATACCAAGAATATGAACAATGATATATCCTATAAATTGGTGCAATCAAATTTTAAAAAATCATCATATATATTTCTCAGTTAATTTTTTTTGAAATTAAGTGAATAAGATAAAATAATTCACCAAAAATAGAGATTTCATCTTTTGACATTGACATTTTATGAACACGTGAAGGGTCCGTAACACAAAAGATTTAATAGGATAAATTTGATAAAATCCTCCCATATTGAAAATGAATGAGAGAATTTCAAGAGTTCACAAAATGGTTGCAAGACATGTTGGAGGGTATTGTATACATGATCATTTTCTAGGTTTCATTCACTAAATGTCCACAAGTAAAAAACCTTATATTCCACTATTTAGTGGAATTGACATTTAGTGTAGTAGTTGACATTTAGTGTATACTTTTGTCACTACACTAATTGTAAAATTTACAATTAGTGTATGGATTTGTATTTAGTGTCCACTACACTAAAAGCCATCTTTAGAATAGTGACTCACTCAAATTTACTCACACTTCATATAACTCATACTTACACTCCCTTTACAATCTACTTAAATGTCTCAAAATGTACACACTTGAAGCTCTCAAGATCTCTACAAGGATTGTTGCAACACAACAAAAAAGAAGAGAAGCAATTCAAGAATGAAAGGCCGGGAAGGGAATTGAAAACACAAGGAGTTGGATGCAAAATATAGAAAAGAAATGATAAAAGTGGCATTAAAAAATGGACTCGGTAAGCAAAGAAGCAAACTCCCTTGGTGACACCTTTAAAAGCCCGTTACGAGAAGATTTTCCAGAACGTTTGGAACTTGTACGGATGTTATTTTGTGGCTCAGCGTGTTCTACTTCTGAAATGCTCTATGGTCATAAAGCTCATGGATTTTGACCCAGAAGTCTATCTATGGAAGAGGTGCTAAGTGTGAGCTCGTCATCTAAGAAGATCAATAGTATGGCTGAGATTGCAGGGGAATGAAGCACATGCATGAGATGGGTATTCTCAAATCCATGAATATGCTAATGAGAAGGTCGGTTATACTCATGACCCGCTTCCATGTGGACTTGAAGGTTGCACGCTTTGGTAGTTCCAAGTTCAATGTGAATGTCGGTCAATGTGATCAAACTCATGTTGGTACATCATGTTGTAAGGCGCCCAAACAATTCAATCAACATGCATCTAATTTGCAGCCATTTAAGAAGGATGTGTACAACTTTGGTTGTGAGATGTGCTTCAAGCTTTGGACGGGAAACATTTGCCGAAAGGAGGGATTTTGTGACCAAAGTGAAGGTGGAAGATAGTGAAGGAAATTCGTGAGGAGCTGAAATTTCTGCACGACAAGGATTGGGTGCACGGAGACCTGAAGCCACCCGATGTAGTCGTAATTGTTTCAGAGGACACCGTTGTAAGCTCATCCACTTCAATATTATGCGGTATGTCACATCTGATGTAGTACCTTACCATACCACGCAATATGCTGCACCTGAAGTACTTCGGTCCGGACTTAACCCTTCAATGCAAGGAAGGCAAATACATGGTCAAGTGGGCGGTGAGATACTGTACGTGGATTTTGTATACATGCGCTCAACGCTTCTTCATGAATCGACTAATTCGCACAAAAGGTCGTGAGTTCCACGTGGACTTAGGGCCTCGCAGCCTCACCAAATTGATTGCAAATTGCACCATGCCGTTGTCTTCTATGTTGTCTTCTATGGCTCACGGAAGTTGCATCGCCACGGTTTTCGGAGAGTGTACACCGAAAGCTCCGGACTATAAAGGTTTGCGAGGAATTAGATGTCTGTAGTTTGTCATTACCATACTAGCTCCAACATTCTACAGTGAGATGAAGACTTTGGTGGTATCCGGGAAGCATGAGGCATGCATTGCCCAAAGAAATAAGTCAGGATGTGCAAAATCTTATCACAAGATGTTGGAGTCATGACCCTGCAGATGCAGCATACATGATGGAGTTATGACCCTGTAGAAGTCATGGCCTTCTTGTGTTGACATATTCGACTTTTTCTCATGACCTATGCCTGTGCAGGATTGTGGGCTCCGTCCAGGAGCTATGCCAGTGCAACATTGTTGAAGCTTGTTGTAGGATCATCAATTGACGCTTCCAAACAAGTGATCGCATAATCAATTTCTGAAAAGTAGTAGAATTGCTACAGCCTGTACTTTGAAGTAAATAAGTCAGCTATTCAAATACATAATATGTGGAGCATACCTTGCAATATTTGTGATGCATTAATGTAATTCCCATGGATATCATCTCTAAAGAACACGCAATTAAGCAATTATGCACTTAGACAAGTGCACTGGTTGCTCGTAGAAAGCCGCAAGTTTTTCGCTCCTAACTTTAAAAAAATCAAAATTTTGGCAAGAGTTTAGTTTGTTTTTTGTCACAAAATTTTGGTGTTTGTCGTGTCAAACATTGACATCTTCATGTTCATATAAGTGATATATTTTTTATATTTGCTATCTTTTTCTAGAAAATATATGATTTCTAATATAGTTTGCAAATCCTGCAACAAAATTATAATCATGTGCCCAAAGAGATTATAAATGTGTTTTGAGTTATTGTACGATTTTAGAGTATTGCACTACATATACAATGTGTAAGAGATACAAAAATACATATGCAACTTCCTAAGACAGTGTAAATTACCTCACTGTATTTTATATGCAAAAACATACATAATCAAGCAATTCTACACTATAGCTGAGAGATTCTAAAATCAAACATATCATATGGACCACCCAATACCACCCAGTGAACGATAGACACATCTTAAACTGCAATATACTAACGTACTTGCCACCTAAACTACGTGCATGCTCTACTGTAGTATAAAGCTCGAGGGCTCAGAGCTCATCTTCTAGTGCAACGACTCCCTCCACGTGTCCAATGGCGCTACCTACCATAGCAGACAGTTCATGATCCTGCACTGGATGATCTTCCACATCTTCGGTGCTAATGGACGTACACTCAACATATCGATAATTGCCTAAAACACCCTCCCGCGTATGCCTTACGCTATCATCATTGTAGAAAAATCCATCCTTTATATTGAAGGACATCTCTCGCTCTGAGGAGAAGGCCCCCTGAAATGCAATGGTGTCCTCAGATATGCTAGATCTTCGAACGAAAGGCAAACTTGGTCCGGTATCACTCTGTACCTCTGAACGTCTCATGTGTCTCCGATGCCGGCTCTAATTGAGAAAACATCGAAAGTTGTCGAATCCTCCTCTGCACCGAAAAAAATTCCAATGACTCCAGATCTTCTTCCTCCATTTCCAGCCTAGGACCATCAAATGTACGCCCCACTCCTGCCATTGCCGCCAAACTAACATCCACTACATCGGTATCTTGCATCCTCTCTGTAGGTGTTGCAGACGTCTCCCCTGAAGTATCTCCCACCGCCCGTTGCGTTGATGGAATACTCTCTCTTGGAGGAGACTAATTCACTTCATCTTCATCGGCATCTGATGTCCTGTACCCCGAGCTACTGCGAGATGAGGAATCTTTAGTGGTACCTGAACGTAGTAATCTCTCATGTAAACCACCTCCATCGTCATTGTCGTCGTCATTCCTCCCTCCACCAATCGCCTCTTTGGTCTCGTGTACGATGTTGCCACCAGTACTTGTTCCACAAGTCCTGACCAACAGTTGTCATTGGAAATTGTTGGACAACTCGTTGTACAGGAATGAAACTCTGTCTGTACAATCGTCAGTAATAAAAATCTCAGATCCCTCAAAAATCTCCTTGAAGGATCGTGGAAATGGCCGTAGATCTGTTACACGCCACTAAACCCAAACCACGGGGCAAGTATGAGCCCACTAGTCTTGCCAGCTGTGATAGAGATCTCTCAAGTGAATCAACTTCAGAGGGTTGGTGTGCCTCACTCCAGTGATCCAAGAATACAAGTGGAAGTGGAATGTCTCCAGAAACATAGTTCAGGCGAGGAGAAATATCCACAGGGTACTGCATACAAATCACAACATCGCCAATTGGTTGTATTACTTGCTTCAAATGCCCATTCTACGTAAAATCGAGAGCATAGAGATTAACCGAGTTGGGATCAAATGCCCAACATCCACGTCGTATAGTACATCCCTCTAGAAGCTTCACCTTTGTGAAAAACTCTTCGTTGGCATACGCGGCAGTTGGTAACAAGAAGATGACGTTCCATCGTTCAATATTTGCCATCCAGGATGTCAGCTATGCAAAAGCTGCGGATAACTGGTCGTCTCCCCAATGACCATCTCGATGCCTCCCTCCGCCTCGTCGACAATCAATCATCCACAAACATGGTTTCCCCAGCTCTATATAGTCGGTGCGGAATAACCCTCTTCTACACCGAACCGGAAGAAGATTCTCTGTGTCGTTCTCGCCTCGCCACTTGACTTCCATCTTCCATACCCAATTAGCAGTAGCCAATCTTCCCACATCTACAGACAGTCCAATGTATCCACCCCCCCCTGCTGCAATGTCACCATAATGAAACCTGATGGAAGGGGGGATGAGGTAGCCTATGTCTTCCAGTTTAGACACCTTCCCCCGCACATGAGCATTCCAAGCTTTTTCGCAGTAGCTGTCAAAAGCTTTCCAAAGGTATCAAGTTGTTCGTTACTCCTTGGAAAATACTTCCCTACACGGATACGAAAGAACTCATCCATGGAATTAGGTGTACTTTCCTTGTTCTCCACCATCAACCAATAGGTGGAATTCATCACAGCTTCTCGTCTTGTATATCAGTCAACCACACCGGCAATCGTACGAGGATGTGGATTCGGGTCTTTTACACCGTTGACGTAACATGCTTGACGAGGTCTTACTTTATCATCCTTCACCGGCTTCGCTGTAGCAGACTTTGCCAACGGAAGACAATATGGATTCGGAACCCTACCTAATGGCCTCAACCAATTCTGGGTCGTCTCCTTTCTTGTTGGTCGTACGTCCACATTTGGATCCAGCTCTTTCTTCCTCGCCATGTCCTTCCACTTGTCCTCTTCCTCCTTGTTCTAAAAGAGATTGCTATCTTCGTAGTCCTTGCATAGTTGAATGATAGTTTCAAAGCAATCATTGCTCGGATTCCATGCATGATTGGTCAGATCCTCCATGTTTTTGGCCAACATCTTCACCATGAAAACTCCATCCCCCATGGACAATTTATGCACTACACTTGCCGCACTCACCGAAGCAATAGCCCTGCGTGCATCGTCCGCACGTAGTGTGCTATCAGGCCTTCCGTATAGATCCCAAATCTGATGGAGCTTCCTCAAATCCTCCTCCATGGTAGAATATGAATGTCTCTGGAACTCCGCCACGTTGATCCGCACAGACTTCTCAATGTAAAAGCGACGATCATCATACACCACAAAAGAGGCCTCCCGCCGCTCGAACGTGTCCAGGTACTCATTTAAAGGCAAAGTACCATCTCTCCACTGCTGCTATGCAAACTTACAAGCTGCTACTATGTGTTGCCCATCCACCGGTTCCCAAATGATATGATCTTGAAGCCAAGAATACTGAGATTCCATGGCACCTTGTACAGAAGCACTCCCGTGTGCAATGAACATGCGCTCAAACTCTCGTGCAGTTCTTACAAACGGAAATGGAAGCTCCTCCTTCTCAACGACACCATCATCGGTGGTAGTATGCAAGCTGTATCTGATCGGTCGAAGTACCAATCTATTCACCCAAGTCGCGGATTAAGCGGTTAAATACTTCTATAACCCTCTTCTGTGATTATACCCGGTGGTTCGTTTCCGGATTCTCCACAGAATCAATGCGGTCAATGTGTGCCTTAAACACAAAATTCCCCCACACTGATCCTTTTGCAATCTCCTCCGTTGTAGACACTGGTGCTTTTAAATACATTGAAATTGGAACATCCTTTGTTATCTTCGCATTGTCTTCAAAATCCTCTACTACACTGTCTGGAAGGTTGTGAAATTCTTCTTCCTCCGACGCCATGGCTGACAAATCAGCTAAATCTCCCGACGTAGATGCAGGGACCCTACGATGACCATTAGACGTCCTGAGCCCTGACCTAGAAACCCTGCCACCCGATCTTACACTTCTCCCAATTGACTTCCTTCCGCTTGGATCCAAATTTGAAGTGCCTTCTCTTGAACCAGAAGCTACATCACTCTCAACACGCCGTGGCCTCTTCGTAGGACGTCTACTCGTTGATGGAGGATTAGATAATGTTTGTATCTTAGAAGTTGTGGTGGGATCTGGGCCTTCACTTCCCCTACCCCCCTCTAGTGGTCCCCAATCCAGTTGCAACGGCTCAGCAAAAATTCGACAAACTTTTGTTTCTTCTGGTTTCGTTGGTGGGGCTCGAGTTGTCGCACGTGATGGGTCTCTCTCCCGAAATGCCTCATATCTAATATATTCCTCCATAATCTTCTTAGCCTTCAGCACCACCTCCGCTGATAACGCTAAACAGGCTAAGACGTTATTGTGTCTAGCAGTACGTACCGCAAGAGAGATGTTTAACCAAAACGTTTGCAATGATTTGAGGAATTTCACTTGATCTGGATTTTGAAGAAGATTCAAAGGGACAGGTGCAAGAAGCAACTTCTTCCAAAGAGAAGTCTTCACCTCCGATTAACCAGGACCCACTGCGCAAGTAACGTATACCATATCATCACGTCGAAGAGTGATTGCCTGGATTTTGCCAAAACTCTTCCCCAACGCCGATGTACGCTTCCCCATCTCAAAGGGATAATCTGTCACCCACAAGAAGGCGCTCTACTCATCCACTTCCGCAATCCACCAGCCGTGGCTCTCCCAGATTCTATCAATATTTGGTGGTGCCATAACGCAACATTCAAAAAACCTGTATATCATTAAAAACCGATAGTCATTGTCAGTATGGAATAAGAATTTTTGAACCACCACTCATTGCACAATTTTTTTGAACATGCAACACCCCTTATCTACCTCTAAAAACTTTTGTACTACACAAGATCTAAATCCAATACCATCGAGTTAAGCATGTCGTTAGTTCTTTGGTGAAATAGCATATTAATCCAAGTCAATTATTTTCACACATTGTCACACATTTTTGGGGAGAGTACCAAAAAACTTCTACCTTTCCACATAAAACTTTGAGAACTTTGTATGATTCACTTTTGATTTTGCCTACAGCATTATGCAATGTAAAACTTCTTATTGACCATTTGGATTCTCATTTAAAACAATATCAATTTCACAAAAAAATATAACGTGAATTGAGAATTTTGGAACCTCCACTCATTGCACAATTTTTTTTGAATATGCTACACTCCTTGTCTACCTCTAAAAAGTGTTGCACTACACAAGATCTAAATCCAATATCATTGTGTCAATCATGTTGTTAGTTCTTTGGTGAAATAGCATATTAATCCAAGTCAATTATTTTCACACATTGTCGGCCATGGTACCAAAAAACTTTCTACCTTTCCACATAAGTCTTTGAGATCTTCGTATGATTCACTTCTGATTTTTCCTATGGCATTATGTGATGTAAACCTTTTTATTGACCATTTGGATTCCCATTTAAAACAATATCGAGTTCACAAAAAAAATATAACGTGAATTGAGAATTATTGAACCTCCACTCATTGCACAATTTTTTTGAATATGCTATACTCCTTGTCTACCTCTAAAAATTGGTATATAGCAAACTAACATCATGCTGAACATTATGGTAATTTGTTGAGACCCTTTGAAATGCCAAAATTGGACACCAATTGAGGTCAAAGACTGCTGGTCCATAAAACGCAGGGATGAAAATGAGCCTTTTCTCTACTTCAAACATTATAATCTTTCATTCCGTGCGGTAAAACTTTATGAGATTTTGCGAGTATATTACTTGATAAGTCATTTTTGAGATCCTACGGTTAAAACTACCAAAAAAAACTTCAATTTGTTTTCCTTGCAACTTGCACTAAAACAAGCATTTCTAAAGATTTTTGGTTGAGATATTCTCTACATCATTTTTGGACAAAGGTACTTGGGGTATCAATATCGAGGGTATCCCCACCAGGGTATGATTTATTGGGCCCCACAACCGGTTATCAACCAAGGTATCTACTTAGGGTTTCAAATTAGGGTTTTCAAATTCAGGGTATTAATACGGATATCAATGTGTTGCACCTTTGGGTAGTCCTACGAGGGGTGTGCGCGCGCACACCCCTCATAGTAGTTGTAAGGGAGGCTGTGAGTGTGAGAGACAGGGTTTGGAGGAGGGAGAGGCTTGTGAGAGGCTTGTGGGATTGTGAGAGGGGCTTGTGAGGGCGGAGGGTGGGGAGAGAAGAGTTGTGAGGGAGAGGAATGAATGGGAGGTGAGGGAGGGGAAGTTTTGGGAGGTGTGAGGAAGAGAAAATGTGGGCGGCTAGGGTTTGGTAGACACAAGGAGGATAGGGCGCGGGAGGAGAGAGGAGAGATGGAGGTGAGAGCATGGGAGGGGGGAATTTTTTTTTCCTGCGGCCTGCCTCAGGGCGTAGGCAGTGGGCCAGGGCTAGGCCACGCGCCTGCGCGCCAGGCTAGGCAGCGCTAGGCCGCGCCTGCGCCATCGCCCGCAACACTTGCGCGCCATCACTAGCAGCGAGCAATAGGCCATCGCACTCTCATCTCATTGCTCTCCGCCTTCGTTAGGCTGCGCAAAGTTTGGAGTTGCGCGTGCAAGGTTCTTCGTTGACGTTGCGCAACCAGCAGCACCTTGCGCGAGGCCGTTCAACGTTCAAGAAGCACCTTCAGAGGGTTTGGGCTTTCGGCCTTGACGATTTTGGATATGGTCGATGGAGGACCACCATCAGTTGGGGGGCGTGCGCGCGCACACCTCCAGTCTACAGTTGCTCCATGAGGTGTTGTGCGAACTCCATGGGAACGGCGGCTAGGGTTTGGTTGTGGCAGCTAGGATTTGGTTGTGGCGGCTAGGGTTTGGTTGTGGCGGCTAGGGTTTGGTTGTGGCGGCTAGGGTTTGGTTGCGGCGGCTAGGGTTTCAGGTAGTGTGTTGATGTGCTATACTCAGGACTTAGTGCCATTCTACGAGCTATCTCTTGACTTCAGTTTTGTGTGGTTTTTGTGTCAATGTTTTAGTAGTACAAAACCTGCACTCTCTAGTTGTTGACTCCTATCTTGTGTGAACATTAAACTATTGTTGTAATTGCAATTTTAAACATACACAAGTTCATGTTCTCAGTTGTGTGCTCCAATATTGGTACTGCTCTCTATTGTAACTCTAACTGACTTTAATCATCATGAACCTAACCCTGGAGTTCCCTAATATTCAGAATTGAAACAAAGCTTACCAAATTCGCAAAAATCTCCTTGGTGTGTAAATGTCCTCTAATCTACACAGTACATACAAAGTTGACAGAAATTAGTGAGTGAAGAAAAATGCGCATGGCCTTGAGGTTTCGATTGCAAGAGAGCTCACCTTAGAAACTGGGAAGGAAAGAGACCTCTAGATTTGCATAGAAACCTTATATCCTTGTTGGAACCTTGTGCCGCAAGTTTACTAGTCAAAGTTTGACTAGTAAACTTTGGACCTTTTGCTTTGCTTCTCCTTTTGTTAAAGCTTTTTACATATTATATTAAAATTTTGGGCTATGTAATACGAAGATAATTAGGAGTTTTTATCACATAGTTTACCATATAAATTTTATGCATGTGTTGTAGGTAAAGTGGGAAGAGTTGAAAAACATGTTCAACAACAACGATGGAATGGTGACTTAATGTTGAACGCCATCAAGCACCAGTGCGTGTACGACTAACACTTGCAACGTATCTTGAGGTAAACATTTATTTATATACAACTTTAATTTTATGTGTTGATTGAGCTTCTGTACTATGTTGTTTGTAGAATAACCTTTATGTGGATGTACAAACCTTTTTTTTTATTAGGGAGCAAAACAAGTTCCAATGGTGTCAATAATAGCAAGTAGACAACATGGTTCATTTTCTTCCCCAGGTTCAATGGATTCCCTTTGTTTAAGTTCACTTTGATTCAAAAGATTGCATCACACATGATCTAGACTTATTATCATCATGATCTAGACTTATTATCATCATGATCTAGACTTATTATCATCATGTCAGAAATTATATTAGTTCTATTTTATACCAATGATTAGGGATGCAAAAGGGGTGTAGCATATTTAACCCCTAAGGGATCAAGTGTCAAAAATGAGCTTCTTGAAAATTCGGTCAGGTTCCTATGGTGTCAATTTCTAACATTCATCTTTGAAAATTTTACTATAGAAAGGCATTACCAAGACTTTATTGGGAATAAAATTTTTACCTAAATTGGACATTTGATAAAAAAGTTTTAGGGTTTTGAATCTCAAATGGGAAGAGTAGGCAAGTCGGGAATGTCCAAAATCTATTGCTAGGACACTCTGTTGAATGTGAGATTTTCAGTACTCGCAAATAATATTATTTTCCTTGATGTTGTCAAAATAAGTTCTTGTCTTTAGTGAAAAATAACATATCAACCTGAGTCAAACATTTTCACACATTGTTTTTCATTGTTGGGCAAGGTACCAAAAAAACTTCTTGTTTTCCAAATAAAACCTAGATATCTTTTTATTTTTCACTTTTTATTTTTTCCACAACAATATGTGGTGTAAACCTTCTTATTGACCATTTGGACTACCAATCTAAAACATATTAAGTTCACAAAAAATTAAAGTGTGAATTAACAAATTCCGAACTTCCACTCCTTGCACAGTTGTTTTGAATATGCTACACCTGTTTTCTACCTCTAAAAATTGGTGTAAAAGGAACTAACATCATGCTTAACAAGATGGTTGTGGATTTAGACCTTCTGTAGTGCAAAAATTAGACACCAAGTGAAGTCAAAGTCTGCTGATCCACAACACGCAGGGAAGAATATGAACCATATGCTTGACTTCAAACTCTATTATCTTTCAATCCGTGCGGTCAAAGTTTATGATTTTTTTTAAAAATATTACTTAATAAGTCTTTATTGAGATCCCATGGTCAAAACTAGAAATATAAGTTTTTGTTTCCTTTTTTGTTCGTTGCACTCGAATCCAACAATTTAGAAGTGTTTTTGGTGTAACACTGTCATTGTACCTTCAAGGTTAAAGACTCTGTGCAAGGAGTTCATGTTCTAAAAATTCTCAATTTTTTTATTTCAAAGCTCTTTTATCAAAAGATCCAATATCATCATCATATTTTGAACACTAATTATGTGTTTAGAAACATATCTTTTATCAGATGAATGGTGCTTTGAAGGTTAATAATTGGTACATGTATTTTGACTAATGTGCAGCAATAATGTTCCTATTTTTTTATAGTGATAATGGAGAGCCACACGATTTAGGCTCCTTCGACCCGGCCAAACATCCAAAGGGATAATATGCATTCCAATAGCTCTGTGGGGGCACGATTAGTACAAGCAGCACGTGCAAGGCAAATTCATCAAAGATCTATTGGAATCATGACATCTGAATTAGAAAAGGCGGTACAATTGCTTTCTGAGAGAGGAGATGTGGTGGGCTTAGCAACCAGGGATCATGCATTCAAAAGTCGGATGGAATTGAATGGATCGAAGTTGTTCCCATTCGAAGTGGCGGTGTGTATCACTAGGGTAGATGATGCATTGCATTGGACCGGAGAGATTGTAGGAGAACGCCTTGGCATGTGTATGGGCTTGATCATTCGTTGGCATCGGTCTTTGCTACGTGTAGTGCCTGTCGAACCTGATAGTACAGCTGTTCATGGTGACATTGGATCACAGATAGCGCCTACACAAGTGATGGCCCCAGAATTTCATTTTCCTGAGTTCATTAACACATCAGGATCCACGGAGAGGTCTCGACGCAGTCGTCATGCTTCAAATGCCATAGATGAAAATTCGCCGTTTTCCCAACCTTCTCCCTCAAACATCCAAGATTTGGCCCATGTAGATGGATTTGCTTATGTTAGACCAGCACGTCGTTTATATTCTATGCAAAATAGGAGAAGGAGAGATTCAAGAGAGCCATCATTGACAGAAGCTACACCATCTAAGGTATCGCTTAGAAGCGTGCAAATTGCAATGGCACAAGGAGGATGTAAACGAAATTGTTTGAGGTACGTTTCAGCAAGGTATCTATTGGACATGCATTATACTCAGTACAAAGTACGTGGATGAGACATATGCTGGTTTCTTTTTACACAAGGACGGAAGGAACTCGTCGAGACAAGTTTGTAACAAAGTTAGATGGGAAACAAGTTTGCAATGTTTGCTACGCTCTTGGGGTTGGATATTCACAGAGGCGCTTTAAGCAATTGAAGAAGGACTATCTAATATATGGAAGAGTGACAGCAATTCACGGCGATACCCTTTCAGATCCGATCAGAGAGAGCACTAGAATGTCTGTGGCAGAGGCTTGCTTTAAATCGTTTGTCGATGAAGCTGGTTGTCCTCAAACTCATCGTTGTATTCGCTGTAAGAGCGACAACGAAGTGGTGCCTTTTATTCTCCTTCCTATGAATACAGCCAAATTTGATGTATTCAATTACGTGAATGAGGAGGTCAAGAGAATTTGTAATGGAGAAACCATTTCTATGAGTTCGTTCCGGAGGATGTGGCGCATAAAGTATCCCCACGTTCAGGTACCTCCATTCTCGAGATTCTCAAAGTGTTATCATTGTTGGAAGTATAAATGTGCCATGGAGGGAACCACCAATGCGGATGCAAGGATAAAGATAAAGGAGTTGTCTATGTTGCATCTGCGCAACCAGATGGAAGAACGTAGGCATTATTGGATATTCAAGAGGTCGTGTTATATTAGCCCTAAATTGTACATGTGCATCATAGTGGATGGCATGGACCAAAATACGACCATGGTACCGAGGATGCATCAGACTGTGAAGAACCTTGAACACCGATTTGTGAAGACCCATATGTGTGGTGCTCTTGTACATGGGATTGGTTTATATTGCGACGTGTGGTTTAGGGCTCACCACAAACACAATAACTACCAAGTCGTGAATACATTGTTGTACGTGATAGGAGATGTGCTGCGGAGGAGGGGCTATTTGCCACCAACACTGCGAATTCAAGCGGACAACTGCACACCTGAGAACAAAAACATTTACATGTTTGCTCTATGTGGTATATTGGTGGGATTGGAGTTTTTTCAGGAGGTGGAACTATCTTTTCTTATAGTGGGCCATACACACAAAGATATTAATCAACGCTTTAGTTGTATATGAAATACGTTGAAGAGGTCGGACGTGGACTCGTTGAAGGAAATGATTAGTCTTATAGAACGAGGAACATCTTCTACGGAGGCATTTGTTAGCGTCAGGCTACTAGAGAATGTATGGGATTGGAAATTGTTCATAACTCCTCACTTACTAAGAGGTCAAGATTCATTGGTGAGCATAATATTTCCGCACCACATGCGATTCTATATGGACAATCGAGAAGGGACTCGTGAGGTTCGAGTATAACACAAGCATTATTGCAAAGATCCATGGAGACCAGAGGCAGGGACGAAAACTTTGAGGTCGTTGCCAAATAGGGATGAGCGACCATCGTTTGCACAAGTATTTGCAGCAGACGAACGAGAGTTGAAGGCATTGGATGACTTCACTGCATACAAAATAAAGGTGCATTCAAAGATTGCAGCATGAGGACAAGAATCGTGAGGCAAAAGTAGAGGCTGAAAGATTGAAACTCTATTTAGCTCAATTTCCACACAAAGACCGTAGCAATGAACATCGTACCTCACCGTTTTGGCCTTCAGAGTTCTCCAACACCGGACCTGCAGGAAACGCATCTTTGGAAGTAATGGATGGTGCAAGTGAAGAAAATCGCGAGGTAAATGTTGTAGAGCAGCTAGTGGCGATGCTTTCAAATGCTGAGGCTCGAGGATACTTTAGTCCTCGTAGAGGAAGACCCTCTAATCAAGCAGTGCATAGGGCACAACAAACAGAGCGCAACTATGTTGAGGAACGCGCCGAAGAAGGAACAATGTATGAAGGTAATCACGATCCATTTCCACCATTTAATCCACAATCTGATATCCGTTGTGGACAGTTTGTAGCCTTGAGTGTTTATCGAGCAAAGATAGAAGGCGGTGTACCATTCTATGTAGGGAGAGTGATTGAGGAAGGAAAAAACCAATGGAGACTTAAGATAAAGGTTTGTTGGTATTGGCCCATCATCCAAAGGAGGGTTGTTGATGGACATGGGTCTTCTGCACAACGGTATGCAAATTGCATGGATTCATTCTGGGAGCCATCTGGGGAGAGCCATAGTTGGGTAGAGAAAGATGCATGCATTTTTTCATGGGTACACACCGGAAAGAACCATGTCCGGGGCCAGCGGGTGGAGAAAGCGCAATGTATTTGGAGTGCAGGTTGAAAGCAGGATTCGCATTCTTCAATCGGCAAAGGTTCACATACTACAATATATTGCAATGCAAACCGAAGCTATCGATGACGACCGTTTGCAAGCAGCCCTAAATTCTATGGAGTAGGTAGTGTGCCTTTTTGAGAGTATACTAGTTGTGTATGGTAATCGATATATAGTGTATGTGTAGGAGTAGTATATTCTAAGGGTGGTGTAAGACGTTATGTCATTAATCCTATAGAGTAAAGGTATTTTTACTATTGGTGCTAAGTCCATTTGTAGAAGCATCTGTATTTAGTTTCCACCATTGTATGCATTATGTACTACGTAGAATATCTTTTAATCAACAGCCAACCCTTGCATAAAATATGTTTTTTGTGATTACGCATGTTTGTATACTACAATCCTTCAAATCTATCTTTGAAATATTGTGAAACTATATTAAATACACATTTATCTAGTATTAACAAGGGGCCACCAAAAATTAGTTGAAAATGCCAAATAATCGCTTCCAATATTAACAACCATGATTGTACGTAATATTGTTGCAGAAGCTCCATTTTTTTTCCTTTGGAAAACTTTATTTTCTTTGAATTTTATTTTTTTTGCAATTTTGCCACTTTTTTTCGCAATGGCGGCCGTTGTACCCAAGTGCACTTTTAAATGGCCAAGTGCGTAATTGCTTAATTGCGTGTTAAAGGTGGCTAAATACTTATTATATTGGTTAGCATGATTCTGGCTAAATTTCATTTTTTTTTCAAATCTTTCTAGTGTATTATTAGTAGCCCAATTTTTCTTGTAGCTTCTCAGCTGACTTTAGCCATTTTAGGAATCAATATTGTAGATAAGTATATTTGGCCCATGTTTTATTGTGTACGCGCTCTTTGATATAGTGGGATCTAGGGATTTGCAAACTTTCAACCTACTTATTCAATCCAATTTTCATAGATTTTCTTGTTTGAGAATATTTTTGTGGAACATAATGCAACAGTGAGAGTCTACCCCTTTTAACCCTTAATTATTGGTCGGGAATTGTATACAGACATGTATTCTACTTTGTATAGTACAAATATTGTATTAGACTTTAGCAAGACTAACACCTTTGGATTGAAGATTCTTCATCTAACATCTTTCATTTGGAGGTCATTTCAACATCTCAATTTTATCATGTATGACACCATACATGTAGAATAATGTGGCCACCAGTGACACCTTCTGACGTGTAAGGGTAAAAGGTGCCAAAGATGTATTGCACGTCTTGGGACACGGTGGAATTACTAGGGGTTGTTCACGTAGGAAGTGGACTTGGTCTTTGGGTTTGCACGTGAAGAAGTTCCACATCTTTGATGAAGGTGTCTACTTTGGAAGTCTTCTTCCAACCTCGTTGTTAAAATGAGTTCTAAACTTTCGGTGTCATTTGTGAAGTCACCCAAAGATTATGTTTATAAAAGTGTCATATGTTTACTCTTTATGGTTGTTAGATCTATGGTAGAACTTGGAGGTTTCTCAACCAGAGTGTTTATCAACCTAGAAAGGCCTAACGTCCATTCCGAGGTAGTTTAGGCACATTAACTCAATGGCAAGCGTTGCCACAGGCCATCTCCAAGGAAGATTTTGGGAAAATTTAGGGGTGGAGCAAGATGAGCATCTACTCGGACCGGGCACCACTAAAATCAAGGCAGGTATTGGCAAACTACAATGATTTCCATGAAGTAGGATTGCAATGAAATGTACTTGTTATGTAGATGATGTTTTGCATAATCTGATACACTATCATAAGTACTTGGGCCTCATGAGCTCGTAGGCTTTCAAGGGTCAAATATGAAAGAGCTTGAAGAAGAATGGCTTTCCAAAGAAGACACCCCTGATAAAGGCCCGGTTAGATTCTTGAGTAAATACCTCAAAAAACAAGACCTATATAATAACCTTGACACAATCTCAGACAACTTCCCCAACATAGAAAAGTGGATTACCCTACGCTATGGTCAGTTTCGTACATAATTAATTCGAAATGGGGACTTGTCCAAAATTTTGGAAATTTCAAGAGATTTGACAAGGAGATACCTATGTAATACCAAGGTGACACCCGTGCAAGATCTAGGTGATACTCGTGCAATACCTATATGATATCCATTGTGTCGAATCAATGTGACCAAAAAAAATGCTTCGGCACTTGCCTGCCGAAACTGACCGTAGCGTACGGTAGTAACAACAACATAGACAATGGACTCTCTACAAATTTCTGGAAAAACTCCATCATCACTGACTCACAAATCACATGCCTTATTAAATTCCGCATCGGACAATACATGGGAAACGCTCGCAAACAACTCTTCTTTGGAATAGAAAGATTCCCATCCATTACATGCCCAATTTGCACGTCCACGGATCCCGACACATGGCTACATGTTCTACTTAAATGTCAAAACCACCACATACACTCCCTGATCGTCAAAAGACATAACAAAGCCGTATGGGAAATTTGTAAATTAATCACCTCCCATAACAAATCAAGATGTTTTATCCTCATGAATGCCGGCACGTTTAACAACAACCCACAAGAAAATACAATCCCACCATGGCTACTCCCATGTACATGTGAGACTTAACGATGCCACTGCAATGCTCGACTCAAACCAAACATACTCTGCGTTAGGGGTCTACCATACAATGACCCCCCACTCGACCACATCAACCAAGACTACACCATTCAATTCATCGAATTCACATATTGTAATGACAGATTTTCCCCAAAAACAATCGAAAACAAAATAAATAAATACCAACCCCTTATGGATGACATCACTACCCTCGGATGGAAAGTGGACCCCCTTATTGTAATTACGGCCGGTGCTCGAGCCACCACCTTTATTCCATCTATAAAAATCCTAGAAGATACCTTCAAAATACCTATTGACACAATTACAAACACCTTCAAAAACATTAACATCAGTGCCATACAACATGCTATGTCCATCCTTCTTCATAAACAAAAAATTGAAAATGACCAAGTTCCTCCCGACACACAAGACCCCTCATAAACTTTCTTCCTTGTTGCTCTATTGATAAGTTGGTTTTTTGGTTTTTGGCTACTTGTAACATAGTGTCTACCCTCGAGAGGGGGAAGTAGTTCCAGTTTACTAATCCCTAGTTCGGTGGGCATGGTCTTAGTAGTGGAACGAACAGACACTTTATTCACGCCGGCCTCCTTCGGAGACCGGCGTTCTTCTTCTTCTGGAAGAGCTTGGTGGTCGTAGAACTCAATGATAGAAGTAGTTTAGCCACCTTTGAAAATGAACGCAAGATCATGTTATGGCCTCATTTTTAGGTTTGTTTTGTCTCGTTGAGGTGATAAGATATGTTTAGAGCCATGTAGGGTTGATTTTTATGATAAGAAGACAAAAGACAAGAGGTCAAAACTTATGGCACTTTCATAGCATTTCATGGATATGTTTCATCAGCCAAGAACCTGTGTGTTGTGTTGTATTTTTGCGGTGCATACTTGCTATATTTCACCCTTGGATATTAGAATGTCTTCCTCAAAATGAAATTGCTTTTCTAAGTAAATGGCTACTTTGTAGACCCCTAGAGATTGCAAGTCCAAAATGTTGGTCCTAAACACCTCCATTACTTGTAATCGTTTGGCGTGCAATGACTAAACACAAGGTAGAACATAGATCCGCAACATTTATGCTATGTGTGGTGGAAACATATGCCATTACCTTGAGTCAAAGTACGTTGGCCATGTCCGTGCAGGAATGAAAAAAACCATATTGCACTCTTCAAATGCATGTAACTTAGAATTCATGTGGTCAAAGTATATGAAATTGTTTGGGTGCCTTCATGGAGTGTTACACTTGAAGATCCTATGGTTGAAAATATACAAAATAATTTCAAATGGTTGTACAAAATGTCATTTTAGAGAGTAAGTTTTGGGGTGGTTTTGGTGAGACATAGTCTCTGTCCTTTAGGGGTTAAATTTAAAGATGATGGTTCGATCGAAAATCCGACCAGTGGATGGGATCACTATGCCTCGTTCTTTAGGTGGAAATCAAATTTGAAGGAAAGTAAAAATCCTTGATTCCTAAGCATTTGAAGTAAAATTAATGAGGGTTGCCAAGAACTTTACTTCTCTGCTACCTGCCGTCAAAAAATGCACTAATTAGCTTTGAAATAGTTCTATTTAGTTCTAGTGTACTTTGTCCACCTTGCACGCCCTTTCTATTTAATTTCTTTGGGGCAACATGCCAGCATACGATTTTCATTAATCCCTATATTTCAAAGAGCTCCCTCAGGGGCTCTTGAAAGATCGGGCTGGTACCTACGGTGTCAATTTATAACATTTTTTCTGAAATTATTCCTCTAGATAGACATTTCAACAACAGTCTATTTTTTTCTAAATCCGACATTTAATGCAAAAGTTATAGGGTTTTGAAGCTTGAATGTGGAAAGCGGGCCCTTCGGGCAGTTACAAAAACTTTTGATGTGGCACTCATTTGAATGTGAGATTTTTTTAATATAAGCAAGACATTTTATTCCCTTTCCTATGGTTAAAAAAATCTTGTGTCTTTAGTGAAAAATAGCATATTAATCCAAGTCAAACTTTTTCACACATTGTCACACATTGTTGGGCTAGGTACCAAAAAAATCTTCTTGTTTACCACATTAAACTTAGAGGTCCTTATATTTTTTACTTTTGATTTTCCTCATGGCATTATGTGGTCTGAACCTTACTATTGGCCATTTGGATTTTCATTCTAAGACATACTAAATTCACAAAAATATAAAACGTGAATTGACAATTTTTGGACTTCCATTACTTGCATAATTTTTTTGAATATGCTACACCTCTTTCCTACCTTTGGAAATTGGCATACAATGAACTAACATCATGCTTAACATGATGGGAATGAATTTAGACCTTTTGTAGTGCAAACATTGGACATCAAGTGAAGTCAAAGTTTGTTGATCACCTAAATGTAGTGAAGAAAATGAACCCTTTCGTCCACTTCAAACACTATATTTTTTCACTCTGTGCGGTCAAAGTTTATGAAATTCTGTGAGTATGTTTTTTAATAAGTCTTAATTGGGATCCTACGGTTAAAACCAAAATGAAAAATTTTATGTTTCTTCCGTACTCATGGCACTAAAACGAACAATTTTGAAGGGCTTGTGGTGGGGAATTGTCAAAGAATTTTAGGGGTTAAACGTCAAGTTTTAGAAAAAAATTGTACTTCCACAAAGTTTCAATAAGTATAAACCTCAAGGACAATTGTCATGAATTGACACCACATGAACATGAGACCTAATGAAACCTTTGAAAAGCCCATTTGGGACATTTGGTCCTTTAGGATTAATGGGTAATTTGATAAAATGAAATTGATTGGCAAAGTACTACATCTTTTTAAATCCACTATCTCAGTGCCAATATTTGTTGACTTCAAACACTATAACCTATGACATCAACCGTTATGTATTGTGCAAATTTTACGAGGTGATCATGAAATTCATTGTTCTGAATTTTCAACGCAAGTGATTTTCAACGTGAGATATCAAGGGGCAAACAATGATTAATACTTTCATTTAATTACTTTATTAACTTCCATCAATCAAATATTCCTCATTTACTTAAAACTCATTTTAAAGTAGGTTTGGAGTGACTTAAATTTATCGTCATGCCTTTCACTTCATCATTTTGTGAATAATCCAATAAATACTTTCCATCGAGATTGCAAAATGTCATTGAATATAAATCATATATTCATGTATGTGAAAATATCTATAATTGGATATTGGTTTTATATTTCAATGAAAATGTATAGACTAATACATGATCTATAATGCTATAGAATCAAAATTCACTTTCATAAAATAGATGTATGTGAATCATGAAATAAAAATTGAGTGACACGTTGTCATTTCATGTAGAGGATAGAGTTTGTTTCCATATTCAATCACTACCTTCTACACCATGTGAGTAACAAGGGTAGTATTTCAAACATGTGAATATGAGTACGTCTCAAGTTTGAACTCACGTCATCACTGTGGCATTTAGAGGCTTTATAAATAAGCCACCGGCGCTCTGAGATGTCTGCTGACATTGTTGACTCACTATTAATATCATACAAATGGATGTATAACTTGATTACAACTCACTCTCCGTCAACAATGGATGATACATGCATATGAGCCTAAGCACATTGTTGTGGATTTTGAACTTTCAACTACTAAGCAATGATTATAAAAAGATGACATGTAGAGTTGGCACTTAATATTTATACTACTTAGGATATGACTTCAACATGAATTCTTTAAATTGAATTTTTGTTGCAATTGCTAAAAAGAAAAATAAAATTGAATGAACAACAAATACTAGAGTCCAAAATTACTAAACTCACATTGATTTTTTCATCTTTTCAACAATTTTCATAAATATTATGTTGAGAATGAATGAAATGATAAAAATAATACTGAAGTGTGCAGTAGAATATAAGAATATGAAAGCATTTTGTTGGTCAATTTGTAACATTGACAAACCAATTATTACAACAAATTACAATATTCAAGTTCAAGATCAGAGGCTCATCATTGAATGGCTCTATGCATCAAATTCAAATTTCTTCCTAGAATATACTTCGTAATAAATCTACACAAGTCTTGAAAGTTAGAGGAAGTTTGACCTTTTCAACATCCACAAATTTGGTGGAATGTGGTGGCCTTTATTCATTTGTGGCCACGTAGCTATGGCTATCATTTGTAGAGATTGTTAGTCCTATGCACACTCTTAGAGTTACAATCAAGGTTTAGAAGGTTGTTTCATAAATTAGAGGTTGATGCTTGAAGTTAGAGAATTAAGCACTTATAGACATCTTATCTATTTGGGAATTTATGCCATTTTGGAGAGACTTGTATGCTTGTATGATCACAAATTAGTGATCTCATAGAACACATTTGGCGTTATAGAAGCTTTGTAAAAAAAATTAATTAATTCCACCTTAGACATCTAGAATATAAGTTATGCTATTCTAAGTGCAATTTGTTGGGCTTTATTCAACTCCAAGTTTTTTCACTACAACCTAGCTTTTGAGTTGCAATCTTCTATAAAAATAACCTCTCTTATGTACATTCAAATCATCAAAGAAAAAGTTCTTTAGTGAAAAATTTCCATGTCAAGGCAACCAAAGGTTATTATACCCTAGCATGTATGGTGCCAAGAAAAATCATTATATTCTACATAAGGTAACAAATTTTAGATTTCATCTAGAAAAAACATATCTTTTTTAATTTGTAGTACAAATCCTTCTTTTGGCCATTTGACTCTTTGTAAGAAATCGCATCAGCAAAACATCAAATTTTGAATTGAGAGATTTTTATCTTTCTTTAGGTGCACAATTGTTTTGTAGAATACTTTATTCTTTTTCAACATCTATAAATTAGAATTACAATGGTTTAAGACCATTTTATCCATAATGGTATAAAATCTAGAGCTTACGTAATGGAATGTTCTAACACCACATGAAATCAAAGTGTGAAGAAACTTCTTTTGGAGAAATGAAATGGTCCTTTCATTCAATT
This sequence comes from Bryoerythrophyllum caledonicum, assembly GCA_963971425.1. Classification (NCBI taxonomy): domain Eukaryota; kingdom Viridiplantae; phylum Streptophyta; class Bryopsida; order Pottiales; family Pottiaceae; genus Bryoerythrophyllum; species Bryoerythrophyllum caledonicum. The sequence continues at coordinate 10,930,155 of OZ020514.1, forward strand.
CAAGCACTAAAATCATCCAATGCATGCAATCAAAGTTGAGTTTCTTGAAAGTAAATGGGTGATTTAACCTTGAGAGCGGGAAATAGTTCCATACTACTAACCTATGTCATGTGGGCATGAGCTTGGTGGTGGAACAAAGAGACACTTTATTCACCCTGGCCTCTTTGGAGGACCAGAGTTCTTCATCTTCTTCTTTTAAAAGAATAGTTCACTTTCACAAAATTTTAAGAGCATATCTTCTTGTTAGTCTCAATAAGGATTTTACGTCATCATTGTGACATCAGAAGTCCTTACAACTAAGCCACTAATGGTTCTAGATGTCTTGTGACATTGATGGATTACCCACATTGATGTGTACAACTTTGATTATGTAAACAAGTTCTATAATTGGATATTCTTTTTTAGTTTTTAGAAAAAATATTTAGACTAATGTGTAATTTGTAAGGATATAGAATCAAGATTCACATACATAAAACTTGATAATGAATCATTAAATAAAAATATGTGGCAAGCCTTCATGGTGTGTCATGTATAGCTCGTTTCCATATTCAATGATTTTGATTGAGTACGTAAATCAGCCATACATGGCACACCTTGTCAGGTGTCAGAACTCTCTTACTGCAAACATGTAAGTAGATGCACAACTCAGTTTCGAACCCACGTCGTAACTGTGGCAGTTGAAGTCTTTACAACAGCTGCCATTGGCGGTTCTAGATGTGATACAATACTATTGAGATACTATTTATACCAATATTTAATGGGCATCACCTCCTGAGTGTGAGCCAATCTCACTTGCTCCTTCCACATTTAGTCCTCTAGTCTTTGTTCCCTCCATATTTTTGGGCCTAAGAACAAGTAGAATTTATACCATTCAAAGAATTATACAAAGATTTTGGAAACATGAAATATTACATGAATTTTCTATCTGATCAAAGAAGTGATTGTCAAATACCATATTTTCATACTACAACACGTATTTTGAGACAAACGGCTCTTCACTTCTACTTTATATGAAATGCACTATAAATCCACCACCTTCAATGTGCTCATAGGCATGGTTGCAACTAGCTTCAATACCGTAGGTGAACCTCTAGTTCAGCACCTCCATGCCTAATAATTAATTAAAGTGAGTAAAGGCCATTCGGTATCCAAAATAAAAATAAATCAATTTTCCACAAGAAATCACATATTGCTCTATTTAACACATTTGATGACCATGGGGTTTTAAACCCAAGACCTTGGGGTTCTAAATTAGAGCCTCCATGCATGCACAACCTTGAAGGGAGGCTTTTCCAAGCCCTACTCCCCTTTGATGTCTTCCAATGTGACAAAATCCGTAAATATATAGTTTCTCTAGTTTCGGCAATTTCATTAAATATTTTTCTACTTAATTCGGCAAGCATTTTTCTAATTAATAAATGCCAAACTAGAGGTTCACCTGTGGTATATCATGAGCACTTGACAATGAGATTTTTATTTAGAGTTACTATCATTTTGAGATTGTGAAAAATAAAACCCTCCATAGTGTAGAAGTACCATTCCAAGACTAGTCAAACTTTTCTCACCTTTTTTGGACGAGGTGAACAAAACAGACTTCATTTCTTTATATAAATTAGAGATCTTGGTTTTCTTCTCACTTTATATCTTTGACTTTAAGAAAAAGCTATAACCTTAGATTTGACCATTTGGCTTTTCAATTTCTCCATGAATACAATTAATCAAAAACCAAAACGTGGTTTGGTGTTTTTTAACCTCTTGTCATTGGTTAATATTATTCCAAATATGCTTCACTTTACAGATACCTCTAAAAACTAGTGTACTAGAACCAAACATCACTTACATTGTAATGGTGTAAAGTCATGCAAAAGTTCAAATCCCAAGTGAATCAAATTCTCATGCTCCTTTAAACGTACAGATTCAGAAGAAATTTTGTTTTCTTCACTTCAAATTATGTAATTTTTAAATCGATGTGGTCATAGATTATGAAAGTTTTTGAGCATGTGGTTTTATTAGTATGTATTATGATTTATCGATTGAAGATGAAAACCATGACTTCACTTCTCTTTTCACTCTTTGTACTAAAATGAGCAATTTTGAAATGTTTTTGGTGAGAAATGGTCAAGAAGTCTTAGGGATTGATATGCAAAACTTTGCAATCTCTACTTCAATCATTTTGTTTTTCTTATTTTATCTTTTTCCCTCAACTTTACAACTTACAAGTCACCTACTCACTAATGACTCACTCAAATTTACTCACACTTCATATAACTCAAGACTACACCATCCTATTCATTGAACTCACATATTGTAACGACAAATTGTGCCAAAAAACAATTGAAAAAAAAAGATAAATACCAACCCCTTATTGATGATATCATAGCTCTTGGATGGAAAGTAGACCCCCTTGTTGTTATCACAGTTGGCGCCCGTGCCACTACCTTTATCCCATCTATGAAAACTCTCGAAGAAACCTTTAAAATACCTATGGCATCAATAAAAAATACCTTCAAAAACATTAACAACATTGCAATACAACACGCTATGTCCATACTACTACATAAACGTAAACTTGAAAACAACTAAGTCCTCCATGAGATACAAGGCATCCCAGAAAATCAACCTTCTTCCCCACCTCAACCTACACACCTCCCACCTTAGACCACCTCTTACTTCTTAAAATGCTTACATTTGAAAATTACTTCCATCTTCCTCTCTCTCTCCTCTTCCAATCCCCTCCCTATGCCTCAACGTGTCTTTGTTTCGGTTGGTTTCTCGGGTGTTTTGTTACTTGCCACATAGTGTCTATCCTCAAGAGGGGGAAGTAGTTCCATACTACTAATTCCTTGTCTGGTGGGCATGGTCTTAGGAGAGAAATGAACAGACGCTTCATTCACGCCAAGCTCCCTACCGGAGACCGGCGTTCTTCTTCTTCTTGCAAAACTTTGCAATTTCTACTTCAATCATTTTATTTTTCTTATTTTATCTTTTTCCCTCAACTTTACAAGTCACCTACTCACTAGTGACTCACTCAAATTTACTCACACTTCATACAACTCATTTAAAGTATATAAATTTCTTCACACGCTTTCTTCTTTGTAGCCTGATTCACTGCTTTCACAATCCCATCCAGATAGTGGGATCTTCCATATTTGCGTTTTAATAAGTTATAAATTAAGGGAGTTAAACTCCCTTAATTTCTGCACCAATTGGAAGTCACTCAACCTCTCTTCAGGCATTCTACACAATTGGTAACTCTCTGCGACATGGCTCCATCAACTACAACGACACTCCCTATTTATTTGTCACTCCAATTATTCATCTTCTTTCTTAATTTCCTTCATTTTTATTTCAACTTCTTCTCATTTTTTAATCTTCACTCCTATTTATATTTATCTTTCTAGTTGTATTTATTTTTGTTATTTTAATTTTATTTTTCACTTCTTCTTATCAGACGCAAGTCTGATTATTCTCCAATAGGTAAGTTATCTTCCCTTCTTCAAAATCGATGGAGAAACAACTTCCCAATTGGTACTCAATCACATCCCAGCGCATTCAATCCCCAATCAGCAACATGGCCATGGCATGCCTTCATGCCTGTCCAACTTCTCCAATTGGTTTCAAATCTCCAATCAATTCAATTACTTCCAATCACTTACAAATCACATAGTTTCCAATAATATATTTTATTACTCCAGTTGTATCACATCACAGTTGCAGTCACTAAAAGGAAAAAAACCTCAAAAACTTCCCAATCTCCAAGGAAGAAGCTCCTACACTACACACAAAGATATTGATTTCCCAATTGGCATTGTTCTAACTTATACTGCCCAATTGGCTTGGTCGGCTACCACCAACCAACCACCTAATTAAATTGATTCTAACTCATTGGAAAATTAACTACCACTAGCCGCCAGAGTGCTACCTATAGGTAACTCCTCCGATCTAACCACAAAAAGTCACCAATAGAAAGAAAAAACTAGTTCTAACTACCACATGACATAGACATCATGTTGAGATCCAAGCTATGCCAAGACATGATGCTGGAGTTTCTTGAAAATGGCATCGTGAGATTCATTCAAGACATGCTATTGAGTCCAACATTAGAATGTCCTGGAGTCATTCTGTGGAACACATCTTGAGACCCAGATGTATTGAAGAGCAAGTTGAAATGGAGGACCGCAAGGACCAATTTGCTTCCATGGAGAAATTGGACTAATTGGAAGTTGTAACTCGTGGATTTGTTGCCAAATACTATTAGAAGAAATGTGGGCATTTGAAGAGAGGTTATGACTAAGTCAAGGAAAAAAAGCATGGGAAAAACTCCTTCAGGAGCGATACAATGATTCAAAAAGGTACCAAGAGCAAATATTGCATATCTCAAGCATGGAATTTCAAAGAGATTTTCTTATTGGGGAGAAGGGAATAAATTCTACATGGAGATCCATGATTTGGCAAATTCTTTGAAAACCAATCAACCTTGTAAAAAATTGCTCAGATTTACTTCTTGAAGTGAATGAGAAGTTGGACAACATTGATGAGAAGTTGGATGTGGTCATTAGAAAAGTGGATGAAACGCAGAAGAATATCTTTAAGATGCAGAGCAATCATTTAAGTGAGGTGTTGTCCAAAATTGAAGACTTGATGGAGATCAATCAAAATGGAGCAGACACAAGTTCCAAAGCCTGATTATCTTTCTCAAGTTGGACACTAGAAGCTTTTGACACACTTTGTACCCGGCCTTGTAGAGTTTGACCTTCATCTCATGTGTGAAAGGAGAGATGGGATTCATGAGGTTGTCAGTCAAGAGGGATGCAAGGTCAACTTTGGCACAAGTAGAACAAGGACGGCATGTTGGTATGGGGGTTGAAGATGGCAAACTATTGTGACAAAAATTGGAACACATGTTGCTCGAGGAATAGGAGAAATAGTTCCAGATTTTGTGGAGGTTTACGACAGCAGGCTTGATTGTAGACACACGAGGTTTGATGGATAAATTGATTGCAACATGCTTGAAATCACTCCCACATGAAATAAAAGCAGGTGCTAGGATTACAAAAGACGGTAGGTTTATAGACAAAGAAGTGGTTGATGGAGGTTTTAGAGCCAAAGTAAAAAGAGGCAAAACATTTCAAATGTTTAGATTGGAAAAGGTTGTGTATAGAGGAGTCCATAGCTAGGTTGTGTGACAATTATAAGAAGAATGGCATGCAAAGTAGAATGTTGTATAATGATTGAGGTTTTTAAAGTGAATGAATTGTCGACAACAATTTTTGTGATATTTGTAGACATTTATTGTTTTTAGTGATTTTACCACTAATAGACATTCAACGTTTTTTATTTCTTTGAATTGGGCTATATTGTGATATAAGTTGTAATCAAATCAATAAAATGAGGTATGAAACAAAAAAATTATAAATACCAAGGAATACTTAATGAAGAATGAAATGAATACTTATCCATTTAATGGCTAGAATCCAGTTAATTTTCTTAATTGGAAATTTCTTAACTTTGAAACAATGCTAAAGTGTCCAATGGTGAAATTTTTACATTATTACTACATTTTTTTTTTAAAACAATCTAGAAAAAATAGAAGGAAGAATATAATTCAAACCACTACTTGAATATATCGACAAACCATGTTGGAAAGTAGCACCACTACTTGTAATTACTACAAGGTTGAGAGACTCAATGCTTGAAGAGATGAAAACCAAGAAACATACATTCTACAATTTATAACATGTAAAAGCGTTGTTGAAAAATCCTAGAGGCCATCCATATATATAGAATTGAATACCTTATCCATCTCATTAGAACAAAGAAAAAAATTGAAGATAAAAAACCACCACTACTTGATCTAATATATAACATATAAAACAAAAAGAGTGTTAATGATAATCACCCCTATCATCAAAGGATATATATCATTGTTACAAATTGTCACAATGTTGTAACCTTTTGAGAGCTGAGGGAATAAACCTTGTTGGTTATTTCAAGCTTTACATATATGATTGTAATTTCTTAACAACATCAAGACATTGGACATCATGGGCACACTTGGATAAATCCATAAGACTTTAGATCCAAACCAACAAAATAAAATTCATTCATTTCAACCAACAGATATTTATTCATCACTTGATGACAAAAACCCAATATAGACATGTATATATAACATCTGTTTCATTTGCAATTTTTAAAGATAGGATCCACCTTCAAGATTAGTCCTTGAAAATAGTACAAGCTATTTAAGTCTTGGTAGCTTAATAGTATTACTACCCCCAAACAAACTCTTAATTTCTACTTATCAACAAGATCAATGTTGTTGTTTAGTTTTTTTACTCAAAAATTCCATTTTTCAATCGCTCTTACTATTCATTACTACATTTTCTTTACTATAAACAATTCAAGAATTGGTTTAGCTCTTCAAACTATTTCAACACCATGAAATCAAATTATCTTATGTATTATTATATACACTAGTAGATGTTAATTGAAAGTAATATTTATAGACTTAGGAGATTGGATACAATTTGGAATTTCTATCTAATTTTGTTGTGGAATCGAACAAAATAAGTTTCATCTCTATACGTAAATGGATAACTTTGTACAATTCTACATTCACAAAATTGGTCGGCTTTACAAAAATGAGTTGTTTAAAAATATTTGTTACTAGAGTTAGTATTAAAAAAATTACCACTTAACTAAATGTTCTTGAATATTCTATGTAAGTATTTTATGAAGTAATGGCTTAGCCACTCCGTAGACCAACTTTTAAGTTTGTTGAAAATGTAGTTTCAAAACTTAGATTTTGTATAGACAATAGAAATAAGACTTCAAATTGTTAAGAAAAAATTGCAAATATAAATAATGGTACTAATAATAATAACTAAAAGGTGGTAACTCTTTCAAAGTCTAAATTAGTACAATCAAATATTTTAAATGCATTCTTAGAATTAGAAAATCTAATGTTTTTGTAATGAATTAAAACCAAAAGATTTTGTGTTGAAAGAAACTTGACTTTGTTATTTTCATTTAACATAAATCTCAATTGAAGCAATTGCCACCTATTAATTTATTGTTTTCAACAATGTAACACATCAAAGAAATAATCTTCTTGATTATACTCCAAACAATTGTCCATATCATAGTGTATGATCTCCACATCAATGCTCTAAAAAACCCAATTCATCAAATTTGTATATGTAATCTTCAGTTAGTATTTTTATATTCAATTCACATTTTTATAATTTGAGATTTGATTCTTTTGATGTTATTCTCGAAATGAATAAATTAGTATCACTAACTTTAAATATCATTAAAGAATTTTAACACTTGAAAATTCAACCTAAATGGAATCATTATAGTAAATTTCAAAATTAGGGTTTACATATTTGATCCAATCTAATCAACATGGTAGACCCCAAAAGCGGTGAACCATGGCCAACATTACTCAAATATGGAAATCCTTCAATTATACCAGATGTAAAAGAGGCAGGTCCTTCAAAAGATAAGAAGGTATGATGTAATTTAAGTCATAAACATTCAATTTTTGTTAATATTATCACTTATTCAATTTATAGTTTCATTGTATTTTATATAGGACTTTGTTTGAAATTAATGCTCATTGTTTGAAATTATTCAATCACAAATGTAGGGAAAGCCACCTCAACCACCAACGGAGAGAAAACCTACTGTTACTCAAGTTGAAGATATTCTTGAGTCCATTTTACCACCGAGGTAAATTCATTACAAAATATAACTAAATGAATTGTCTTCCTTAAGTTCACATTTTGTTCATTCATGATTCATCTTTAATTTTAATCTAACAAAATAGAGGGAGAAGAACTTTGGTCTTCAAAGGAGGTTGGCGTGAATAAAGTGTTTGTTCGTTCCACCACTAAGTGTATGTCCACAAGACCTTAATCTAACAACAAATATCCCTTGCAATGCAGACAATGGACTGTTGGAGATCAAATTTGGGTTCAAAGGGTTTCAAGTTCACCAGCTACACGTTTGGACGTTATTCAACTCCAAGTAATCGTTGTAAATTTTGTTAAAAAAGAAAAATATATAAATTAAAAAAAAATGTGTGTGTATATATAGATATATATGAACCCAAAGTTTTGTGGCAAAATTACACAAAATGAATAAATATTATTTACTTGAGAAGAATAAAATGTTTTCAAAAAAAATCTTTGTTTCTTTTTGGTTTAGATCAATTAACTATAGAAGGGTATTGTGCTTCTATAGGAGGGCTGCCTAAAAATAAATTTAAAAGGAAAAAAATGAACTAATTCAAAAATTATGAAGTGAGATTTCAAGAGTTCTAAAATATTTGGTCATATCTAGCAATTTGTTTTTGCTAGAAAACAGAATTAGCCAATCGACTTTTGAGAAGCAAGCCTTAAGTTTTTAGAGGAGGGATATATTTTGCTTAATGGGTGGCTATGGCACTTTAATGCTTCTTGGTTTTGTGAGTTTTAAAGTACCTAGTATAATACTTGATTTGTTGAAAGTTAAGAAGTTTATTCTTATTGATTTGTTTCGACCGGTGAGTGCAGGAAAAACTTGATCAACAACTAGAGTATCGTCAAGCACGTGAAGTAGGAATATGTCCCATTCGAGAAGAACTTTATGCTCAAGTAAAGAACCATTACCAATTTTTTAAGGAGTGGTTTCTGCAATCACTTCTAGACTAAATGTTTATGCTAATTTTGACACTTTTTTGGTGAAGTGTCAAAATACCTATTGAAAATTTATGTATAATGTAAAAGTGTCAAATTTAGAGTGTTGAAAACAACTTCATTTATACTACTATAACCCATGTTGACAATTTGATGCATAAGATGATTTTACATCCTTCGTAGTGTTTTGATGTAAAAGATGATAAAATATCTTTTGCAGTGTTTTGATGAGTTGATCAGACAAACTTGTATTACGTGCACTGAACGTGGACTTCTCCTATTGCGAGTTCGAGACGAATTACGAATGGTAAGGCATATACGAAGAATAAAAAAATTGATAATAAATTTGGGTTTATTGGAGTTATTAGTAAAGTGGTCAGAGTCTTTTTGAAAGTAAACATGAGGTGACCCCACATGTCACCCCGAATCTTATGGTCTTAGAGCACCTCCACGAGGGACGCGCCAGCCCTGCGGAGACTGCCCTGGGTTTTGGCCCTAAACCCTGCCTCGTGGTTGGGCTGCAGGGCGCCTAGCGCAGCGCCAGCCGGGAGCAAGGTTATCCCGCCTGGAAACCTGGCTCTCATAATAAAAGCCATGTTGTGGGTCCATGCAAAAACGCGTCAGTGAATGGACTGTCAGTGGCAGCCACTCCCACAGCCATTGTTGCTCCACCACGTGCTAGAACCAAATTGGTGGCCTAGCCCCGGTGAAATTTTCAGTCCCCCGCCATATTCTCTCCTTTTCCAGGCTTGCTCCCAACTCCCTCCATCCCGCCTGACCGGTTTGGCGGCTCCGACCAGCGCGGTGGGGGAGCACCTTCCTCCAGACCCACCAAACCTGACAGGTCTGCCGGGATGGGAGCATGCGGTGGAGGTGCTCTTATGTTAGTAATAGGGACCACATGCACATGATGACTTGGCTTGGAAAAGGTATGGGGGAACCACTGGTCAACTTTCTAAGAATTTGGGATACTACAGGGGAGCTTTAGGTAGGGCCCAAGAGCATTGATTACCATTACTACTCATGTGTGTCATTGGTGTAGAGGAATGGAGTATGAGATTTTAGACAATCTATTATGGTGCATAAAAAAATCTCACCTTGTCTAGCCTCTCTTTCCTCTTCGGGAAGCACTTTCAAGGAAAACTCTCTTTCCTCTTTGGGAAGCACTTTCAAGAAAACCTCTTTTTCCTCTTAGGGAAGCACTTTCAAGAAAACTCTATTCTCTCCCCAAAATTTTCTAACCCCTCTTTATATGTATCAAATGCATGCTTGACATGAATAGTGTACATCTTTGACGTACGTTTGCTATATATATATATGAAATCAGACAATTGCAGCATATGAAACTTTGTATGAGAGCAGTATTGCTTTTGGCATACGCAAGGCTCTTCAAACAGAACATGGAAAAGCCCAAATGCTTGCACGCGCTGCCCAGGTTTGTCCAACATAACAAATAACCTGTAAAAGAATTGTTTGTGAAGTCACTTCTAAACTGTTCTCAATCAAAATTACATGATAAAATCAGCTACCTTTCATTAATAAAGGTGACTAATATTCATGGTATCTCACTTTCAACAACAGCTAGAACTACTTTTAACTTGGGTTTTCTGCAGTTGGAGCAAGAGATGAGGGAGTTGGATCGACAAGTTGCAGAATGGAAGGTACTTTTTACTAAAAAGAAATTTGTAGGTCTGATATTGTCAGTAACTACGGGTTTTGGACTTGTTCACTCATGCACTGGCTTTTCCTACCATCACCACAGAACAAGTGTGAAGTTAACGAGAGGAAGCAGGCTGAAACAAAGGCGTACGAAGACAAGAGACATGCTGAAGAGGTAGCTTACTTCAGTCGCTCCAACAAGCAGCTCAAAGCCCAACTTGAGGCGTTCCTCGCTCCCGCTAAGAAATAAAACAACACTACGTTCTTCAAGTTAAATTGACAATGTGTAGAGTGCTGACAAACTGAAAAGAATGTTTTTTCTGACCATAAGTTTCTAGCAAAGGAATATTGATAAGCTGCTCACTCAAAACAACCCACGAAGCTAACCAAAGCACGCAGGATGTAGAATTGACTCGATGCCCACTTTTAAATTACAACAAGTTTGTGAACAAAGTGACAACGTTGCTGTGGGCTCCTGAGCGCAAAATACTCACCTCCGCCTTGCTTCTCATCCATCTAACTGGGAACAATGTCTACGTACCCTACTCTTCGTGAAACGCATCCATCAGATACAATTTACTGAGACTCTGTCCAGCGAACCTGTTCCAAACAATCAACCAACAGATTGATATTCAGTAACCAACTGAGATTCATGAGAAGTTAATCAGTTCCAAAAAAATCATTATCTGAGAACTTATGAGGCATGTTACTCGCTCATACCCATTCACTTGGCTGCAGTAGTTTGAGATCTGGTTAGTGATCAGGTAACTGTCAAGCCGTGAAGGTTCGGGTAGAGTCTTGAAAATAGGGTTGTTAGGTTCTTCCTCAGGAAGCGGCTCCTCTCCAGACGCTCTCCGGGCAGCATTCTCAGTTCTGCGAAGACAGTACATGTGACAATGTTGTGATGAAGTATGCCCCAGAATTCATTCAAAGTGGTAACAACTTCGACTGATCTAATGATTCATAATTTAGATGTGGATGCGAACTTAGATCCGGGTAAGTAAGGTTGGAAGCACCGCATACCTTCTTTTTTGTAGCCAGCCTTGTTGCTGAGCTTGCTGCCTCGACAGATTACGGTAGTAGTATTGGAACTGCACATGTCCATGTAAAAGAACTGAATAACCATTACAGATTGAGAGGTCCAGTACGTGATCGATTGTTGTTCTGTATCATACTGATTACTTCTTGATGACACAACACTCTTGTTCTGGAATTCGTTCTGTTTCAACTGCTGGAAACAATTTTCATCCCCAAGGGTAGTAGTTGATGATAAAAGCATTGTCCGGTGTCGGACACAACCAACATACCTTTTGTTGTTCCATGGAAAGATCGTCCATACACTCGATCAAGAATTCCAAATTCTTCTCCATGAATGGGTTCGTAGACAAGACGAGTCTGTCAAAGTCGCACTGAACACGTCCAACCGCATGAATACCAGGAGGCATTAACATAAATGATCCCAAACAGTAGAACCAAATCCACAGTGCTTTAAGCTCAATGTTTGCCTACAAGGTCAACATTGTCAAAAGATATGGTCGTACAAGCAAAAATACCTGGGTGGCCGGAGCTTCAGGCTCCAGCTCGGTCATCAAGGAACTCACGAGAGCAGAGTTTGAGACCTTCACCTGTAATTGCCACAGATGAAACACATGAGAAAGTCTGCACCGCGATGCAATTTGAGCACCTACAGACATACTGATAAACCACAAGAGCCGAGTAGCTTACAGGAATTTCCTCGAAAATATCCGTCCAAGACATATTCTTTTCCCTCAACCTGCAGCAGCGCAAACCATGCCCTATCAGAAAAGTATAAGCAACTACAGTTACGATTCAGGGCTCCCGCGAAGCTAGTTAAGCTAAAACCATGTAGAAAGAAAATAAGTGCCAGGTTTTGAAGAGAGCTACACTCACTTCTCTCCGGTGAAGTTCTGAGTGCGATAGAGCTCCATGAAGCTTTCTGACAACTTCAAGGCCTTCAACGCCAACACTCCTTGGCCAGAACGAAGAGGATCATAAATGATGCAAACACATCTCTTGATGTTTTCCTGCAGAAAACGAGTGCAGTGTCAGACAAACAAAAAAACTGCGCCTTTCTCAAAAAGAAGCAAAAAACTGAAATATTCTGTGGTAGTCCACCTGGTAATTAAGAAAAGTCTCAATAAGCTCCACGGTTTGGAACGAGCCCATGTACGTTGATTGATACCTGTATTCCAAAAAGCAGAGACGTGTCAAATTGTGTACAGAAAAGTACCGAAATTCAGATGAGAACACGCCAATGTAAGACTCTAAATAAACGAGAGTCCTCTTCAAAGCGGATCCCAATCTCAACTTGGTAAGGCACATGATTTCAAAATCTCTGCACCGACCATACGCCAGCTTATTCTTCATAATACTTCTATGCTCCCATTCACACATGGACTGCCCTGAAGTTCAGTTCGAAGAGTTATCTGAGTCCACCCTGAAGTACCGAAGCATCAATGGAACAGCCAAGCTGCGCTAAAATCACTACTGCGCACAGCTATACTATAATCTGAAACAGAAGAGTGTCAAGAGAACACTGTACCAGCCAACCGTGTTGTTATCAATATTGACTTCACGGAGGCACCGCATCATCTCCAATTGGTAATTGGCTCCATCGGTATCCAACTCGTCCTCCTCTTCCCCGCCTCGGCTCTACAGTCACTTCAATAATAAGATTATTAGTCAGGCGAATTTCACCTTCTCCAACCAAGATTACAGGGGACGCTTTCAACTCCTACACATCCTCGCCAGATCAAAACACGTGAAATTCTATGACCTCACAGGTCTCCAGGTTTTCAAACATGAATTGCTGCAAAAACCTCGGAGATCCACTACACTGATTTAACGCTGCACTGGTTTCAAAAGAGTTAGGTATGAACTCCATTGCCATTTACCAAAACCAAATGCTGGATATGTAAACAAACTAAAACCTCCCTTGCACGAATCCATGAAAGAAAAATTAAGACACTTAATGAACAGAAAGAGAGATATTTTTCTTAATTTTTCTTGATGCCAACACCGCAAATAATGAACAGAAAGAGAGATATCAGACACTCGCGATAGTATTCTCCAGCTGAAACCTAAAAATTCTCACCGGAAAGGGGAAGCCGTTGGTGACTTCGAGAATGCTTCCAATATCAAGTCCAAGCAGCTGGCCAGTGACGAGCGCGGGCATGCACTCCTTACAGTGCTTAATAATCTTCAACGCAACCTGCGCAAACCATCACACACCCTATCAAATCCCTCTGCCCGACGTCCGCACACACACACGAACAGATCCATCCCTACGCAAACAACGTACCAATCCCTCAATCTGCACCACGCGCAGCGGCACGACCTCCGCCTCCGCCAGCGCTGCCTGCGCGAAGGAACGCAACGGCGCTGCAAACAAACAATCCACTCACTCCCGTCAATCACCAAACCCTAGGAAGGCCAGAACTCGCGAAAATGGACCAAATCGGGGCGCGTTTCGACTCACGGGGATTGCCGTCCGCCATTAGAAAGCGATGGTGGTGGAACGAAGGGGGCGGAGCTTGGGAATTGGCGATGGCGACGACGACGAAGGCTGCACTTCGGAGCTTCGTCTTCTTCGCTCGCGTTGCTCTGTCTCTGTGATTTCTGGAATTAGGGCTTTGGTGAGAAGCCTGGTTCCTGAAACCGTCGCTTCTGATGGAATTAGACGTGATGTACATTTGAGGATGTATGTTCTTGGGGCTTCGAAGATGGTGGCGGTTTCGGGTGGAGTGGTGGAGTTAGGGTGGTGATGGAAATTGGGGTCACTGGAGGGGTTTTGACACGGTCTTGGGAGATCGTGGTCACGGTTGTAGACATAGGTTCTTTTCTGTGACGGACTTGGGTGACCGTGGTCACGGTTATGGACGTAGGTCCTTTTCTGGACATAGGTTCTATTCTGGAGCATGTGATATAGTTGTCATTTATGGATTAAAATCTTGTATAATTTTAATGGATGCTAGCAGATGGCGCTTGCTTTGCACTAGTCCAACCATTTAAATGTAGTTTTTATGTTACAAAATATTTAAAAAAGAAAGGTAACATGGTTCACTACACTATTGATTGCGTGATTGATTGCAGCGTTTCTATAGTTCACTATGCGGTTGATTGCAGCGTTTCCGTAGTTCACTACACGGTTCGCTGCACGGTTGATTGCACCGTTTCTGTTGTTCACTGCATGGTTGACTGCGCGATTGATCACTGCATGGTTTACTACGCAAATTATAATTTTGGTAGTATGATAGTAAATGCCTAAAGTAAATAAAGTGATTTTATCACAAAGAAAAGGGGAAACAAGGTTTCATTGTGAAATTAGTATGAGTGGTTTCTATATTCAATTACTATTATTGGATATTGGAACTAAGCATACCAAAACTCATGATGAAGAATTGCACTGCAAACATGTGAATATCAGTGCAGCTTGATTTTGAACCCATGTTAGTGTCTACCCTCGAGAGGGGGAAGTAGTCCGTACTACTAATTCCTTGTCTAGTGGGCATGGTCTTAGTGGTGGAACGAATAGACACTTTACTCACGTCGGCTCAGAAACTGGTGTTCTTCTCCTGAACCCACGTTATGGCGTTAGATGTTTGTTTCACCAAGCCACTAACGGTTCTAGAAGAAGAAGAAGAAGAAGAAGAAGAAGAACGCCGGTTCCCAAAGGAGGCTAGTGTGAATAAAATGTCCGTTCATTCCACCACTAAGTCCATATCCACCGGGCATGGGTTAGTAGTATGGAACTACTTCCCCCTTTCGAGGGTAGACACTATGTATCCAGTAACAAGAAGCCAACAACAAAGAACCATAGGTCCCAAAAGTCTCCAAAAGAGGGAGGGCAAATACAGTGAAATGCATATGTTATTCTATGGAGGGGGGTTTGAAGCGTCAGGAAGGGATTGGTTGTTTTCAAGTTTTCGTTTATATAGGAGTACCGACATAGCATGTTGAATTGCAATAATGTTAATATTTGAAAAAGTGGTTTTGATTGAAGTGATGGGGATTTTAAATGTTTCTTCAAGGGTAGTCATTGAGGGAATGAAGGTGGTGGCTCTAGCACCCGCGGTGATGACAATGAGGGGGTCTACTTTCCATCCTAGTGCTTGAATATCGTCAAGTAGTGGTTGGTATTTGTTTGTTTTGTTTGCAAGAGTGTCCGGAGAGAATCTATCATTGCAATATGTGAATTTTATAAACTGAATAGTGAGACTAGGGTCTATGTGATTTGGTGGGGGGTCTTTGTATGAAAGTCCTCTAACACATAGTAGGTCCGGTTTGAATCTTGCATTACAATGGCATCTTTGAGTGCAACATATGCATGGTAATAGCCAAGAAGGAACCGTATTTTCTTGTGGGTTGTCATTAAAGGTTCCGGCATTCATGAGAATGAAGCAACAGGATTGGGTTGATGATACAAGTAGTTTACGAATTGCCCATACAACTTTGTTGTATCTTTTGACAATTAGTGAGTGTATATGGGGGTTTTGGCACTTGAGTAAGACGTGTAGCCATGTGTCCGGGTCCGTGGTGTTGCAAATTGGACATGTTATTGTAGGAAATCTTTCTATTCCGAAGAAGAGTTGTTTGCGGGCATTTCCCATGTATTGTCCGGTGCGGAATTTGATTAGGCATGTGATTTGTGGATCCGTAATTATGGGGTTTTTCCAAAAATTGTTGGACAATATGTTGTGAATGTTTGGGTTGCCGGTCCATTTATCAATATTGGGGAAATTTTCTGTAAGTTTTTCCAGGTTATTTACGAGATCATGTTTTTTGAGGTATTTGTCCAAGAATCGTATGGGGCCTTTATCGGGAGTTTCGCCCATAGAGGGCCAGTCATATATATGAAAGTAACTGTTTCCGAGGAGGAGGACATGGCCTTAACTTGAGACAAAGACTTAACTAGGGACTTTAAAAACGGTTCTAGATGTATTGTATCATTACTGACTCGCTATCAATATCATAAGGAAATAATTTTACATCTATTTGTTAAAATTTAAGTCATTAATTTTGAAGTCAATTAGTCCCACTTTTCATTTTTCTTCTAAATAGGGGGGTATTATGTTTTAGGTGAGGATTTTGAAATTATGGTGTTTTTTTTTGTACGTTGGAACTTTGTTTGATTATTTTATTTTATTTTATTTTTTTATTCTATTTTGAAAGATGGATGAATGTAGAATTTTTGATACAAAACTTGCCCCTCTAGTATTGTGTAAATTGTCAAGGGAAGTAATTGACTAATAATAAGTTGTAATTATAAAGTTGTTGACGTATTCACAAGTAGAAGAATTGTTTGTTTGTTCCACCATTGAATTTATGGGTTGGTACATGGAAATTGAAGGATTCATATCTTTATATTTTGCAATGACTTGGGATCCCAATCATTTGTAGCCTTATGTTTAAAAAAAAGGGCTACTTTTGAAATAAACAATGACAAGGTTAATCGGTGGCTTAGTTAATCACTGTATACTATGTGCACTTGTGGCACCAATGCACATGCATTTTTTTAAATGTAGTTTCAGGCTACTTTTGGTATTTCAATTTGATAATTTCAAAATAATATTTAAGGCATAATGATACCCAAGGTTTCTGAAGACGGATTATTTCTTTAATAAACTAGAGCCTTGAACCTATGATGAGCCACTGTAATATAAGTTGTTGATGATAACAATGAATTTATTGTTCAATACATCATATACCTTTGTAAATATATTTTAGTTTTTGATTTATTTTTTGACTTCCTAAAAAGTCAGCTCATCATTTGTTGTCATGGTGTCACACTACGCTTGATTATATGAATATTTAAAAAAGGCACTAGGGCCTTGGTGTGACGGTTTGGGTCATGGCACACAATGAGGTGGTTGTGAGTTCAAATCCCAATGTTAGCGTGGTGCTTACCACCATAGTCCATCCAACTATGGTGGGGGGTCTTAAGAGCCGGTTTATACTTGGGGCGGGATTGAGGGCCAGCGGGAACTCTCCAAGTTTCAACCAATAGGGTCTTTCAATCCCTCAAAATCCAACCCAAGAGCTTTATACTTGGGGCCAGCCGGAACCACACGTGTCGTCTTAGGTGGCATGGTTTTGGCGCCAAATCATCTGGCCCCAAGGGAGCAATCGGGACGAGGTTTGGGGTGGCCCAAACTCCCATCTAGGGCCGGATTTGGTTCATCTATTGAATCCTTCAAATCGCTACCGTCAATTAATTTTATTTTTATTTTTTATCTTTTATTTTTTAATATATAATTATAATCATAATTATAATTAAATTTGTAATTTGTAATTTTTTAAATTTTGAAAAAGTAAAAATACTCCTTCCTTTTGGATGTGCACCCAAAAAAAGGGATTGGTCAAATAAAGTAAATAAAACTCTTTTCAGTATATCCAAAATAGGAAGAGGAATTTAAAGTTGCATGTATATGAAAAAAAAGCTCTCTTTTATTTTAGACCTATCAAAAATAAGAGAAAAAGGAATAATTATGAAAATAGAAAAATACTCTTATTAATTTTTTAATTTTAAATGTAGTAAGGAAAGAAAACATATAAAGTAAATATGTGAAACCTATTTTTCTTTAAACTAGGAAAGCAACAAAGACAAAGGCTTGACATATGTGCTTCTATAATTTTTAGTTGAGCCTTATGAAAATCTAAGACACTTAAAAATTGGAAATTTAGCCCTAGAATCCTGCCCCAACACTTTACATTGACTAGGGCCAAGATGATGAATTTGAAATCTGACCCTAGAATCCGGCCTCAATGCATTATATTATTTGGGGCCGGATGGAAGAATTGGAGCCGGATTGAAGGCCGGATTGAAGGCAAATGCGGCCGGCCTTCCATCCGACCCCATGCCTAATGTAAACCGGCCCTAAGACCTTGTTGTATGAATGCGCACAAAGACCTTGGGGGAGATGACATGTTAGTTGTTTGTAAGGCACTTTGTGTGGCGAAGCACTTAGTACAGAAAAGTTTTTACCTTTGAAAGGGGGAAGTAGTTCTACTACGCTAACCTATGTTCCATGGCTATAGGCTTAGTGAAGAGAATGAACAAACTCCATATTTGCGGTGTTCTCTTCTTCTTCTGAATATTTTACTACGCCAATATATATATATATATATATATATATATATATATATATATATATATATATATATATATATATATATATTAATATATTTAATATTTTTAATATTTTTTTTCATTTCAAAACTATGGACCCTCAACATATCTTACTGAAGGAGGACAATAACTTTGGCCATATTCTAAACAAGCCGATCAACAAAAATGCCAACCAATAATAAACAATATCATGGCTTGTGGATAAAAGAAATTCCATATTCATCACAACAACACGCACAAGGGAATCGGCACGTATATCTTTTATAAAAATAGCGGATGAACAATATGAACCACCAAACATAGCCATCAAAAACGCCTTCAAAAACACTAGTATTATCGTCATGTTCCATGCTATGTCCACCCTAGTAGAAGAAGAAGAACTCTAGTCTCCAAAGGAGACTGGTGTGAATATAGTATTTGTTCATTCTCTTCACTAAGCATATGGCCACGGGACATAGGCTAGTGTAATAGAACTACTCCCCCCTCTAGAGGGTAAACTTTATTCCGAGATCCATATAGGAGCTCGGACATCCATCCTAGTACACAAAAGAAGACTAGAAAACATCCAACACCTTCCATATTTATAATACATATCCCAACACCAATACAATAACAAAAAATAAATCAAACATAAAGAGTAGACACTTTATTCACGATGACCTCCAATAGAGACCAAACTTCACCTTTCATATTTCTTTCTTGAACCAACCCTACAAAACTTGCCATAGATATTAAAAATTAAAAAATTAAAATTGTACACAAGCAAAAGAAGAACACCGGTCCCGAAGGGGACCAACGTGAATAAAGTGTTTGTTCGTTCCACCACTAAGACCATGCCCACCGGACAAGGAAAAAGCAAGTTGGAACTACTTCCCCCTTATGTACACAAGCAGGTATTAGTGAAAACTGATAAAGCTTTATTCAGATCTTTGACAAGATAATAGAAGATGGAGCCTATCCAAGAATGATGCACCATCTAGTGGTAAATGATTATACAAATGACCCCATGATCATCTTTCAACAATTAGAAATTAAATCCTATGAAGTTATTAAAAAAATCTTTGAAGTGTACAACTATACCTCCAACAAAATTTCCAAGTAGTTCATATGCTATATCAATTGATCTAAAAACACTACAATTAAAGCTTGTTGTCTTTGAGAAGTACTTGTATTCAACCTTCCTAACCCATGGGTGGTCTTGGTACATAGGAGGAGTAAAAAAAATAGTAACGGGAACGAATAGTCACTCTGTTCTCATCGACCTCCTCCGGAGACTAGAGTTCTTACTATTTCTATATGGGGGCAAAAAGAAACAACGCTACATTACAAGGGACTTTCTTAGACCCTTGAACATAATATTTGGAAGATTGGGAATTTTCATCAGATTGGGACTCCTTCCAATCGTCAATTCATTGGCAAGTCTACGATGTGGATAGATTTAAAATAGACCCAATCTGATGGAAATTCCAAATCTTCTAAATATCGTATTCTTGTTGTTTTTTTTCTTTTTTTCTTTTTTTCTTTTTTCTTCTTCTTCCTACTTTTGTTTAAAAATCAACATGGTTTCCCTCCTCCATGACTGCCGCCATGTACAGGTGCAGCTCCACCTGTTGTAGGTCTGGAAAATACAACAATGGACACATGAGTTGTTAGCAAGAGTAATCTCTATTGTAAGAAATATGAACTTTAGTCTCTAAAAGAGGCCAACGTGAATATATACTCTAATTTAATGAGTACTCATAATGTATAGTTAACTAGTTGAAAACTATTCAAGATCATAGGATATCACCACAAATTAACTATTTAACGCTAGGTTGCTAGATAATCTAAGAGAGTAATAGATTAGGCATAACATCATTAACATAGTGGATACACCCCACTTCATGGAAATCTCTACAGTTTGCTAATGCCTGCATCGATTGGAGATAAGAGAGATGTGTTGAAAAGCACTCTTAGAGCTTCAAGTGCATTTTGAGTGTTGTGATGACAACATGCAATCATAGAAAGAGTTATATGCGCTTAAGCACCAAATTCAACCTTGCTAGGGCCTCCTATGTGTTAAAGGCTTAAGTCTACCTATGGCAATGGCAAGGGAGGTATATACTTGCATTTGAATTTTAGAACAAAATCTAAATGCAAGCCAATTAAAATTATCGTTAAAGATTATAAAATTAATATAGTGTTTAGTTGAAAACAAAACACTATAACTAAAACCAAACCAAATCTAACCAAACAAAAATTTAAAGTGAAGTTGAACATGCATGTAGAGTCCAATCACTTATTGTTTGGTGGAAAGCTATATGCTCTTTAGCATTAGAGGAGTTAGAGGAGAGAAACTTGTTATGGATATGCTTCATGAGAAAGTTATTCCTTCTAAGATGAGAGTGATCTTGAGTTATTGCGGATATGTTTCATGAGAAAGTTATTCTTTCTAAGATGAGAGTTATCTTGAGTTATTGTTAAATCATTGTATCAAATGCTTCATGATATATCACTTCTTCCTTTAATCTAGATGCTTTCAAGGATAATTGACATATTGGGTGAAAAGGTCAAATGTCAATTCTCTTGAAATGCATTAAAGATGAAAGAGAAGGTGACATACATTGTTAAGAATGTTTGTGAAATGGGAGTAATTTGACTTGAGGTAATTTGAGCTTAGATGAAGTAACCAATCCCATGAGAATCCATTTGGTGTAATATGCCCTTCAAATGGTTCTAATTCCTCTCTTCTTCCTAGCACTATGACAAAAAAACTAAAAATTGAAGGATGAGATAAGAACTTACTAGGTCTACGTGTAGCTAGGATTGAGTGATAACAAACCCGAGGGTCATGTTGTGCCAAATAATGAAATATATCTCAAAATGGTGCAAATAAATCCTGAATTTTTTTCCACCCAATAATTTATTTTTTTTCGTTTTTTTTTCTTCAAAAATAATGATAAACTATCACTGGATTTTTGAGGTGCCAACTCGACCCCCGAGTATGGTATCAACCAAAAAAAAGGTATGAGCAAGCAACTTACAATCCCACATAAACCTTGAATGCATCGTAGATGCCCCATTGTGCTCCCGTGAGTGTGCCAACCATGACAATCCGTAACGGCAAGCCTCGTGTAAATAAGTTGAACATTCCTATATCACTCACGGCCTACACATGCACAATCCATGAGACTTAATAAATCTTCAGTTCAGAAACAAGCAAAATACAACAAAAAGTAGCTCCATGTACTTGGCCTCTTCATTAGAAAACGTTTTTTTAATCAAAGGTACTATTGAGAAAACAATTCATTCACAAATATCGCAAACATTTGCTACAACAACCATATTGTAGAGGAAGTTGACTAATTGGTAGAGGGAGTTGATTGTTGTAAAGGGAGTTGACTACTGTAATAGATGCTCTCGTACAGGGAGTTGACTGTAGCCTGAGTTGACCAATTTAAAAACAACTACAATCGGCTCTCTATACAATAGCATGTGTTACAACAAGCACTTTCATTATAGTAGATGGCTTGCCAAGTACAATTTTGCTTAATTTCCATACCAAAACTTCCTTCATTGTAACACCCTTTCTAATAGACAAAAAAGAGCAGGGTTGTTGTAGAGAGAGATGATTGTATGTTTGAGCATAGAATTTCATTTAAACGAAATTATAATAGTTTAGGGTATTGGAAAACCTGTCCAAGGCTTGCGCCCTTCTTGCTATTCATGTATGACACTATATTGTCAGCGGGGTGAGATATGACGGCGCAAAGTACGCCTGCAATGTAACCCGCTAGAAAACTAATCCCAAGTTGATAGGTTTTGGAGCATTGCGCTTTGGGAACTGGCACCACATGCGCATACAACGCATCCACCGTTGCCTCAAAACTTGTGAACTTCATAATTGTATCTACATGAGAATCCAACACAATCAGAAACGGTCGTCTGTAGTTGACACTCCTTTGAAGGATTTTGCGAAAAGGAGAGCCAAAATGATAGAGACAATCGTGTAAGGTCAAATGTCCTATCTCCACCATTCATCCTAGTAGCATGTCTGAATTCACATCCCATGGCTAACAAATTGTGCACCATGATCTGTCTTTTGAAGGTGATTTTATGACATCTATTGTTGTGGTTTTTAATGTAGGGCAACCACTGTATAAGGTTGTGAACAATATTACTTTTTTGCAATCGTAGGATCACGTTATTATGAAGCCAAAGACTTTTTTTGGGGAAGTCCATTGCTCTATTTGTGAAGATGAAGGGAGCACGAGGTCAATATCAACACAATTTGTAGTGGGCATATGGCATATTATATGACAAATTTGTGACAAGACATCACCGATTACTATCTTTAGCACTTTCGGCACTCTCAATATAGTTCCAAAAAAATTGGCATGTAATTTTAAAGTAACGGTAGAATACGGTATTTTCTTTGGTCTAAAATTTTAGGCATGAGTTGTATGTGAGGAACTTCTAGAGTGTGGAAGAGTTGTTCTTCTTTTGGACGGACTATGTGGTTATCTCTATTATATGTAAGGTAAATTGGAGACCCATAAAAACCAATTAGAAAATTACTAATATCTAATTTATATATATTTCAATCATCAAGTTCATGATGATAGTGGAAATGATTGTGTCAACAATAATTTTGGGTTGAAATCAGGTGTCAATGATGTGTTAGAGTGGTGATAATTGAACAGAAGATGAATCTAGATTAATTTTGAAACGAAAGACATGATGGGTTATTAGTGGTGACTAATAGATGGTGGTTATTAGTTGTTTGATTGGCTAGTGAATTAGTCTACTAATGTTTTCTGGGCTCTTTAAAACATTTTTCGAAGATTTCATACTTAATTCAATTATTATGAGAGCTCTTATTTAGATGCATTGATTTTCAATGCTTATTTTTTATATTCATAAACTATATACTAATGTATACAATAGATGCAAAATATTGCATTTCTTAATGTGGTGGTAGTAGGCTAGTTTATCTTATAACAACAACTTATGTCAATGCAATCCATAGTTGTAGAAGGAGTGTACAACCTTCCATTAGGAAGTACTTTTATGTATTTTATAATCAAGGGTTAACTTGAGGAAGAAGAACTTTGATCTACAAAAGAGAGTGTTGTGTCTACTTGTTCAACCACTAAGCCTATGTCCACAAGACATAGTTTATAAGCGGTATGCAACATACTACTTTGAAGCTAAAATGTCCTACTTTTGTGACCCTTAACTTATCATAAACAATTTTTTTGGCAAGATTTAGCTATATTCATATGCACACAACCCTAATTCATAAAATTGCATGTTTTAACAAGATTATTTTCTCACAATCATGGGCTATTTGCACAAACATTTTATTTTATTTATTGCATGATTGATTGAAAATAAAAGAAAAGAAATGAGTGGAGTTGGTGGACTAACATGGAATCTGGCGTCCCCACAATGGCACAAGTCCTCCATATAATCTGCCCACATACCATTAAATCACCAAGTTAAAAGTTATGTTAAATTACAAGTTGAAAAAAGTATTATATGAGATTATCATATGCCAAGAAATACATCCGACCATGGGCATACTTCAGCATACAATAAGGACAAGTTTCTTCATCCTAAAAGATACATTTCTATGTATGCCAACATATAAGCTAGTAGGTATAAGTCTCATATGTCTCAAGTAGCAAACTCCAACATCATATTTTTAAACAAATGATTCAAGAGGAGAGTTACCCTCCAAAGCCCTCGGTTGCAATAAACTTAGACATGCCATCTCTAAGCCCATTGGCATATCCAGGTACAGTTTGCACCCGTACTTTGACGGCTTCAAATGGGCATAATGCAATATCAGCCACGAACTCAGCAGACGCAGAGCCAGCAACAAACACCAATGATTTGTAGTCCGCGGCAAAGGGCTCTCCAACCATCTGTGCATATGTGTGCTTGAAAAACTCGTATAGCCCAAATTTGCACGCTCCTTGCAAGCTGTAACCAACAACTGTTGGGCCCCATCCCTTGAATAACCCCTTCACTCCTTGGTCAGCCATAATAGTCTTGAATGCGCCTCCGATGGATGTATATTTCCCGGGATCAATCTGGAAATCACATAGGGTGTTGTATTAGAAAATTAAACACCTTGGTTCATCATTTGTCATTTATAATTATTTGATATAAACAAACAATTTTGAACCATTCAAGCATGTTGAGATATCAACCAATAAATTGAAAGTCAATCTAAGTTAATCCATAGGTCAATAACATCCCAATTCTTGTTCTACAGTGGATGTTAGAATGGAAGGGTGATTTTGTATATGACTTCAGCAATAACTCAAAAATAGAAAGAGATCCCAACAATGTAGAATATAGAATCTTAACCTCTTGTAAACAAACCATCATCATACTCAAGGACTTAGAGGGTGATGAAATTTTACCAATTGTTAGTGTTGATAAATGCCAAAGGGTGTCGCACCATCCTTGAGAGACAAAGATTATGTGAAGATTTATAATGGACAAGAAGGTTTGTTGGGTGCAATGAGAATCATTCTCCATTCTTTACCATGTACAATCAAGTTCAACTCCCTCTATAACAACTATTTTTGTTTTCCTCCTGTAGAAAACAACTATTAAAATGGCATGACCTTGGTATAGGAATATGCGGTGTAAGGAGGGCAAGCCAACTCTTAGTTGTTGTAACAAATACTCTTGTAAAAAGAGTATTATACTGTAATACTCCATACAATTCTATGAAGATTGAAAATGGACATATTGCTTCAACTTTTTTTTTTTTGGTTTGGTTTTGATAGAAATCAATCCTCCAAACCTGTCCTTCACCTCAAAAGGTGAAAAACTTCCCATTCTCAATCCCCTATTTCCATGGCAAAAATTCCACATTATCAATTCTCTAAAGATGAGTTTTTTCCCTCCATCAGAAAAAGAAATGATCCACTCACTTCTAACACTTGCAAATATGCAAAAAAAAAAAAAAAAAAAAAAAAAAAACCTGCATGACATATGCTTTTGACATCCACTAACACTTTAATCCTTTAAGACCTAACAACCGTTATATGGGTTGTTTTGACACAAGAACCATTGCAGCGAGTGCTACAGTTCACCTTGAAGAAAAAAATACACCATGACTTAGAGGTGGAGGACGATGGCCATCTATTGCGACCATCGCCACGACTATTGGTGCAAGCACTAGCAAGATATAGTGATTTCCGTGAAGTGGAATTGTAGATTTTTGTGCGGAAATGTATCCGCTGCGTAGATGCAATACCTCATTGGCCTGAAAAGGGTTAAGGACGAGCAAAGTTTGAACGATGGGAAAAATCTACAAGCGTCATAAATTATGCTGAACACCATACATTTCACTCTCCGGCCACGGTTGCTCGTCCTTGAAGGGCTAAGTTAAACGCATGGAAATTGAGAGAAAAACCTAAACAGCGGATCCACGTTGAACCAACACGGAAATCAAACTCTAATTCCAAGGTGCATGGAAGGTGCAGTATAAGACCTAAATTTAACGGTACCTGCAGATTGCACGTGACGACATCCAACGGTGGATCCACGTCGAACAAGCATGTTACCGACACCGCACAATCAATGTGCATGAAAGGTGCAGTAAAAAACCTAAATTGAAATCTGCATGTTACAATTGACCTTCTCCAAACGGCGGATCCACGTCCAACAAGCATGTTACCGACACCGCACAATCAATGTGCATGAAAGGTGCAGTGAAAGACCTAAGTTCAGCGGTACGTGCATGTTACAATCGACGACATCTAACGGCGGATCCACGTCGAACCCCCATGTTACCGACACCGCGAAGTCAGTGTGCATGAAAGACCTAAATCGGTGTGCATGCAGAAGATCGGTACGTACCTGCATGTTACACTTGACGTTATCCAGCGGCGTCACGCCCGTGTGTGTGATGCCGCAACTCAAGATGCCGCCCACGGCGCAGTACGCGTAGAACTCGGCCGTGTACAGAGGGATCTGGCGCTTCTCACTGGCGCCCGGAATCAGGAAATTGGAGCTCTCCGCGGATGATCTGCCCATGACCCGGCACGATGAGTTGTCGAAGCAGGTTCCCCTCCGAAACTGCTGCAACACGTTGTCGCGGACGCGTCCCAGTGTGCGCTTGGGCCTGCAAGTTGGGGTGCGGATTGCGGTCAACGCGGCAACAGCTGCTTGGCTCCTGTACAAGTAGGTCGGCAGCCGCCAGCTTCGGTCGTCCCCCATCTCACCACGGCTGCAATTGGTGGCGAGTCATGCGCTACGCAGCCTGCTTGCACTAATTACGGCAGCGAGTCTGGCGGTTGCCAGGTCTGCACACTTCACGGAGCGGCACCACCATCTTTCATCAACATTCAGACTGCGCCGCTCCACTCATTATTACGCCTCTTACCAAGTCATCACCTCAAAATCCAATGAAAGTGTGTATGTACCATCACTGTCGTTGCCCGGACTTTGTTGCCATTTCGAATTCCAGGCGTGAATGTGCCTGTTCCTGAAACGAGAATTGGAAGGTAACGTCAACGCAGATCGTTGATAGAATACAGACACAGATCGTTGATATTATACAGACACAGATCGTTGATAGAATACAAACACAGATCGAATGCAGATTGTTGACAGAACACAGACACAGATCGTTGATAGAATACAGACACGATCCGCGAACGCAGATCGTTGACAGAATACAGACACAGATCGTTGTACACGTGGCCAGTTAATGCCAAGTTCGTGATTCAGAGTCCACGTGGCTTTTTCCCCGCCACGGAGGTCATGACGAGGCAATCCGAGGTGGCACACCTCTTTGAATTCCCGCGTTCTAGGGTTTTCGGGGGTTTATGCTCTGTTTCTGCTTCTTCAAGGTTTTGGTTCGCTTCGTTTCGCCTTCGTCTCCACTCTTCCCTCACGTCATTATGAGATTGCCTCTTAGAGTTTAAGTGATTTCGTCAGGCGTTTGTTAGAGCGAGTGCAGTTCTTATTTCCTTGGAGAGAGGTGGTAGCAATGTCGGACATGCGGAGCTGGTCGGATCTGCTGCACAATTCCTCGCAGATTCTGCAGTCCTACACGCCGTCTGCTCCGTTGCCACCCATTCAGGTACATTCTCGGTGATTCTCGTCTCGGAGTTGGATTTTCTATTCGGCGGAAATGTGTGGTTGCTTGCGGAATTGTCTGATTGGATTTCCTCTTTATTAATCTGTATCGTACTGTGGCTGTGGATGTATTGGATTAGCGCTTTAGAGTGTGAGTTGCAACAGTCGTTTTGTGCTCATGATGTTGTTGTTGTTGTTGTTGCTGCTGCTGCGTGTAGAGAAGTTTGGAACAATTGGAGACGCTCTCCCGGCAGCTGAAGGCTCGCACCTCTCGTTATGAAGCTCCGAATGAGGCAATTGCGGCGACGCGGTATGTTGAAATTTCGCTAACTTCTTGTCTCTCTACATGTTGGAAAAGAAGAGTTTGATGTAAAGATGATGGCTCGATATCTTGTCCTTCAAGATGTACTGGCATTTGTGTATGTTCATGTTTCAGGTTCCTATGGATGTGTTCAAGGAAACTTAACTGGATCACATTATGTTTCATGTAGTGAATAGCGTTCTTGGAACGTTTTTTTGAATTTCTCTTAGAGTGTATGTTGATCGTGCTTTGGATCTGTTGAAATGCGGGTCAATTGTCTCTTGGCAACACTAAGGATCCGTTTGTTGGCAGACTGCTTGCTCGAGAAGGTATTAGTGCCGACCAGTTGACACGAGACTTGAAGTCCTTTGAGCTTAAGGTAAGAATTTCCAACACCAAGCTGGTAGCATAAGCTTCTTCTTCTTTTTGGAGGCCAGTGTGTGTGGGAGCAACTTAGAGGAGCTGTAAAGAACGATTACTAAGTAACGTGAACCATTGATGAACTCGATGTGCTCAGGTTCATATGTCTTCTGTCGAGGAATATTTTGGATTGCTATCTGAACGCTTTTTGACTAGTCTGAGCGCGTTGCCTTGCAGACTTCCTTTGAAGATGTATTTCCTGTGGAGGCAACAAGTGTGGAAGAGTACTTGCAGCAGGTGATATTCTTATGCACATATCCATTCCCCTAATTTATTTCTACTCTTTGGTTTTTGTAACTATCTACAACCGCCGCTTAATTTAGAGACACTAGAAGACGAGCTAGAGTAAGTTTGGTTA
The DNA here is from genome assembly GCA_963971425.1 of Bryoerythrophyllum caledonicum. Taxonomy (NCBI): domain Eukaryota; kingdom Viridiplantae; phylum Streptophyta; class Bryopsida; order Pottiales; family Pottiaceae; genus Bryoerythrophyllum; species Bryoerythrophyllum caledonicum. The sequence goes on from OZ020514.1 coordinate 10,958,813, forward strand.
TGACGTTGTATTGCCATACGGCTGGTATCTATATATTTGTGTATATAGAAGTAGTACGTTCATGTAGGCGTCACGTAAAGGCCTATAAATGCTTTTGGCAGTTTTGAAAGGTTTGACCTCGAGTTTCTTCCTTTTGTAGGATATCGTGAAACACATTGCAACGACATAAGAAGTAGTACTAATGCTTTTTCTACATTTTGCACTGAAGCTAGATTTTTGTAGCAGAGTAACTTATGGTATATGAACTTGGGGATGGTAGGTGCATGAGATGGCTATGGTGTCCGCCATCCAAGAAGCTCAACGAGACAACCTTCGCAGCTTCGATTCCTATATGCTGAAAGTAGTGCAGGTTTGTCAACGATCGATCTATCAATTTGCATTTGGATAGTCTTTCTTGCCGCCTGTACACTTCTTCAACCAATTGTAGTCAGATGACATCTGCGTCTGTAGAGACTGTATCTGTTGATACTTGGGAAGTGAACATCTACGGTTCTGATGCAGGATGATTGGATGAAAGAAAAACGAGATTTCTTAAACAACTTAAGCCGGTTACCACACACTCCGACAGTTTCAGGAAGTCAGTCAACATCGACTAATGCAATTCAACGTCATCGAGGTTCGACAGCAATCGCTCCGTTAAGGCTGCAGGATAGTCCCCGAGGTTTTGAGAATGTCTCTTCACCACAGCAGAATATGATATCAAGAAAAGCTGCGGCTTATGCAAATGTTGTGACGAAGTTGAACGAAGCACGAGAACGTAGTTTGCCTTTCAAAGTGAGCCTGGGTTGCTGTTACGATTCTTTGAACAAACTGTTGTTCGTCGATATTCTCTCTATCTGCTTTGAGTCAAGTGTGCTGGGGATAGCCGCGAAACCTGCTCTATTTGGGGATTTTTTTTCAAATTTTGTGATCAAATGAAACCGCACCACTTCATGTAACCGGTTTTAATTTCGTTTGTTTGAATTCAGACTGCAACTGCGTTGAGATCAGCACATGAGAGCGCATCAGGGGAAACTACTACAACCAAATCTGTGAACTTAACAAAAATATGGCACCTGTTGCAGGTACTTTTTTCCTCTGTCACTTGGACTAGGAAATTATCAATTGGTGATGTAGCCTGAAGTGGCATTCTCCAGTCATCAAGTCATCATTATGACTACTGTTATTTCTTTTTTGCTCCGACGCTTTTTCTTATCATATACATATTGTTGTACGTGCGCAAATGATGCTCAGCAATTGCAGCTGACATTTGGATATTCTGTGTTAATGGCAGTCTCTTCTGAGCGAGGATGTAGACGTTCAGCCCAGCGTTGGCAAAAAGGCTTTAATGCTTGCAGGCGCAAGGAGGCACTTGGAGGCAGGCCATGAAAAGTACACTCTCGACACTATTCACAAACATGCTGCCCAGGTACATTCTTATCTGTGACATTGGACGATATGAGGTGAATGCGAGTCTTTATTGGCCTGTATTCGTAGGATTTTAGCCTCTCGGTCTGTTTTGTAGTTCATTCTGTAATTGGTGGTGTAATTGTAATTGATCTGTTGATCGTCAGGTGTAGGGAGTGTCTTAATGCAGTCTTCAGTCTGTACAATTAGGAAGCGCTCATATCAGTGCAAGTTTCGTTACATGACCCTGGTTCTTTCACGGTTGTTATGTGAGGAGTGAGGACTTCAAGGCCCCAATTCATATCACTGGTTTGTCTAGATTATGCTGAGCACGTCAGAGCTTGTTCGCGTCACAATGCGCAATGTGCAGGCGTCCGTCGTCAGTCTGGCATTTGGAGAAGTTTGTTGACTTTTTTCTGTTTAAAAAAAACATTGGAGTTATTTGTAAAGTCCATCAACATTCCATAAGTTTTCATCTCTTACTCTTCTGTGTACATGAGTTTTGCCTTGAAATAATCTTGTTCTTCCTATTACACGGCATGAATTGGCGCACTCTGGCAGGCAGCGTTGGGGGGCTCGACTGGTAATTTGCAGCGAGTCAGAGCTTTTCTTCGTGTAAGTATACATCCATTAACTTCTGATTCAACGACTGTTGATATGTTGCAGTAACGTTTGGCTACTTATTTCTGGTTTTGTAGTATGCCATACTCAGAACTAGTGTATTGCCATCACAATTTAGGATCCATGAATGTGGTGAATCTGTTGGTATGATGCACCAAAGGTTTGGACTAAGGTACGGAATCTAAATGGCCATACAGGTGCGTTTACAAGATCAAGGGTCTATTTTGGATTTCGATGCCTCAGATCTGCAAAGACAGCCTCCTCTGGACACTACGTGGCACCAGGTATTTGTCTAGAACTGGCTTTTGTTGACATTTGTGTTTCATTTCAGCCCCGCAAGGTTATAAAATGCGAATGGGGTTTGATTGTCTAATCTCGCTTCCAGTTAAGAGGATAATATTCTCTTTATGTCTTCATCTGCCGAGCTGTTCCAAGCTCGTTGACTCCTTGATCACATTTCTAGTTCAGGAAAGGTCTTGTTTAGCATCTCTGATTGAGATAACAGACTGCGGAGGTAAATCTCCGAGAGCTTAACGTTATCTGTCGTATTTCTTTCGCTTGTGCAGATCTATTACTGCTTAAGGTCGGGTTACTATGATGAAGCAGTTTCGGTAGCCAAGCAGTCCAGGCTGAGCCGCACGTTTGCTCCCGCGGTAGGTTTTCGAATTTCTGTCAGAGGTGAAGTTGGTTTCTCAACAGCTTCTGCGGGTCAGCTTCGGCTTGAATACATGTTCTACTCTAAGTCTGGGTGTTTTCATGCAGTTGGCAGAGTGGGTTGCGAAAGGGGGTTCACTTTCTTCAAATACAGCAGCTGCTATATTGGAGGAATGTGAAAGAATGGTCAGATCTGGTGACAGGCCAGGGAGAGGCGGATACGACAAGATCAAATTGCTGCTTTATACGATTATTTGTGGTAGCAGGCAGCAAGCTGACAGCTTACTCCGAGACATGCCATCTCTATTTAGCACTATCGAAGATTTTCTATGGTTCAGGTTGGCTATGATTGGGAATTCCTCTGACTCTTCTTCTCAAGGTCGTCCATCGGCTGATGGGTCGATGTCATACACACTTGAAGAACTCCAGAGTTACCTCACTAAGTTCCAGCCCTCTCACTACACAAAGAATGGCAAGGACCCTTTAGTATATCCTTACGTCCTCCTCCTCAGCCTGCAGTTTCATGCAGCCGTTGTGTACATGATGAAGGAAGACAGCCACGTCGACAGCGTACACATTGCGATCGCAGTAGCAGACTACGGTTGTTTGTCGGAGGGAATCAGTGTGATAAAGAAGCTGGGGCCCATGGATGCTGCATCGGAGATAGCCAGTATTATCAGACACTATGCGCTGACATACGTAAGGCAGGGAAATCTGTCTCTGGCATTAGAATACTGCGCACAGGCCGCAGCAACAGTTGGCGGAGGGGCGGTAGCGTGGAGTGGTCATGGCAACGGCGATCAGCAACGGCAACATCAATTGCTACTGAAACAGCTTATAACAGGTAGCAACTTGTGAATCTTCATTTTAACGCAGTATTTGGACGATATTTTGTGTCCTATTTGTATCTAGTCTCATTTTGCCCCTGATTATCAAGGTATACCTGGCTGAGCTTTTTTTTAAGAAATCTGATATCATAGTATACTCTTCCAATTCTTTAGTATCTTGCATGTATTTAGAATTGCTGAAATTGGCAGTATTGCCGTGCATTTCAGATTATGTTGCTAACTCAGTCCTCTGCTTGCTTGTTATTTATATGCTCAGAACTTCTGCTTCGAGATGGTGGCATTCCGTTGCTTCTTGGTGCTAGAGGATCTGGTACGGAAGGCTCTTTGCGGCGTTTCATACCCGACCCGCAGAACCAGCGCATTCTGCTACTTGATGCTGCTCGGCAATGCCAGGATTCTGGTTTCCATGACAAGGTATCATTACTATGCAGGTCATGTCTCATTCTAATTTTGAGCTTCTGGGTACTCTCTTTCTGGACATCTGATCTCATTGATTTGCTGGCAGGCTGTTGAGCTGCTGAAACGGATTGGAGAGTTCGCCACAGCCCTGGAGACAGTTAACCAGTGTTTGTCAGAAACAATTGCTGCTATGGCTAGTGGCCGTGGTGATAGTGACGCCAAACCCTCAGGACTTGTTCTCGCTGGCAATGAATTACTAGAGGCGTTTAAAGTGCTTGGAGGTTCCAGGTTAAGACATGGACCTACTGCATTTCGATTTTACATTGCTGAAGTTCTTCATTGATTCTTATGTAGTCTACTTTGCAACAATTATCCTGTAATTTTTTTGACTAGGATATTAGGATATTTTAGGATATTTTGTACCACCCACCTTCTAAGCTACCCTGCACATGAAGTGGAAGGCACATGTTGATAAACTCAGATGCTAAAGCTTCAGTATTTACTCCCAATGCAGTTTGCAGAGTTCCGAACAAGTTGCAGCCCAGCAAACCGCATTTAGGCAATTGGAGTCAATACTTTCGTTCTACAGATTTACCAGAAGTGGGAGGTACAGTGATGCTTTGATAGAACTTTCGAAGTTGGCGTTCTTACCACTTGGCACTCGAACTCCTGAGAGCTGTGCTGAAGCTTTGCGCTACACCTCACTTTCTGTACAGGTAATACCTTGTTACTATTGAGCTATTCTGTTGTCTCTAAATGAATAGCAATATCAAATGATATGTTTCACATATTTTCCCACCTACATCCCTTACTGTAATCAAATGCTAGTGGTTGCATTATATTCACTAATATTTATTCTGGAGAATTGTGTTCAGGCATGTGTTCCAGATCTTTTGAGAGAAGCTCTTACTTGCTTGGATCAAGTAAACGACGCGGATGGAAGTGTTCGGAGAATTAAAACCAAGGTATTTTTCCTACACCATTTCCCCTTCTGAATTGGACTTCTATATCAGCAATCCAGGACTAGTCTAATAATCGGAGAATGTCCTGCAACGAAAGCCAGATCGTCCAAACATATGTTGGGGCTTTCCCTAGTCCAGCACTGTTGAAGTGCGTGAATTCCCCTCCTTTCAGATAATCAGAGAATCACTGTATAATTTATGCACACGGATTAATCAGGACTGATATTTTTGCAGATTGCCAACTTCATAGCAAATGCGTTGCCCAGAAATCTGCCTCAAGAGCTGTATGATCGAGTGGCACAAATTACATGAAGAAAGCTAGACTGAAGGCCAGGTGAGGTGGCCATTTGCATCAGAGCACAATAGCTAGTGCAGCAATTTTGGATGCTTGATATTCACCCAATCTTTTGTAAAATATCCGTGTCACTATCAAATCGGAACTGCTATTCTTGAAGGTGGGATACGCCAGCTTGTTGTGGCATTGGCCTTTCATCCTTGAGAAACTTCGGCTCTCCCTGTCACATCGCCCAGTGTTCAGTTTCACATCTAGAAGGGTGTTATTCGATGACCTCTATGAACGATATTTTTCAGTCTATTGCTGGAATTGTACGATGGTCTCCTCATTACACTCGTATGTTTCTTCAGCAGAATATCAACCTTTTGGAGCAACTAACGGTAGAGCGTCTAAAGGTACACGTCAACCAATTGGGGTGGGAAAGAACGTGTTCTGTTTTGAACGCTGAGGCTTATTCTTCATAAATGATATACTTCTGTCGTTTCCAATGGTCCTAGGAACGTTCCAACGCTCAACGTATGTGGAAAGTAGACTTCTGATTCCGACATTCATTTACCGATCCCAGTGAAATAGGAAGTAATTGGACATATGCAATGAGAATTTCTAATGGTCCAAACGCAGCGCAGGGAATCGAAAGACTTGTTCCCAGATCCAGAAAGGCGAACGAGGGAAGCGGATAAAAGCACACGCCAGAGTGGCAGGGGATCCAAAGAAAGAGACTTTGCAGCCTTCACTTCAGCTTTTTTCACCAAAAGTGAAGACGACAACACAGGTTACCGGTAGTTTCAAGGTCATCCTGAAATCATCACTCACGAAGTCTTGCATACAACCCGCTGGGAGTGGCAGCTCAGCTGCTGTACAGTACGAAGCTAAAATAAAGAAATGGGCGAAATCTCAAGGGTGAGGATTAGGTGGTCTACAGCCAATCATCTCTGAACAGAACTCAATCCTCACACCTGGACGACGATCACCACACAACCCCTTCTTTGCCTGCCTCGCATTCGCTCACTCCCTCTTTTGTAATCACCCCCCTCCTCGACCTCCTCGGACCTCTGCAGCTATGGCGAGTATCGCAGCTTCTCGGGCTTTGGCGTCGTCATGGACCACGGGGGCTGTCTCGATGAGGGCCAGAGGTGCGAGCTTGGGCTCCGCCATGGCCGTTCCGCGCGTGGAGAGGCTGCCGGGGTTGAGGCTGCGGGCGATGGACGGGGGGGTGATGCAGCAGCCCATGGGAGGAGGGAAGGGACTGTGGAAGGAGAGGAGTGTGGTGTGTGCTGCGTCGGCGGGGGGTGAGGCAGCGTCGCCCGTGAAGCGCGAATTGAACACGTTCGAGAAAGTGGTGGACGTGCTGACGACCATGTTTCCCGTGTGGGTGATTCTGGGGACGTTGATCGGGATTTACAAGCCCTCGGCGGTGACGTGGTTGCAGACGGACTTGTTCACGATCTGCTTGGGTTTCCTCATGCTGTCGATGGGGCTGACGCTGACGTTCGACGACTTCAGGCGGTGCCTGCGGAACCCCTGGACTGTGGGCGTGGGGTTCGTGGCGCAGTACTTGGTGAAGCCCGTATTGGGGTTCGCCATCGCGCATGTGCTGAAGCTGTCGGCGCCGCTGGCGACGGGGCTCATCTTGGTGTCGTGCTGCCCCGGAGGACAGGCGTCCAATGTGGCGACCTACATCTCCAAGGGTAATGTCGCCCTGTCGGTGCTCATGACGACGGCTTCCACCATCGGGGCTATCTTCATGACGCCCCTGCTGACGAAGCTCCTGGCGGGTCAGCTGGTGCCCGTGGACGCCGTGGGGTTGGCTGTGAGTACGTTCCAGGTCGTGCTCATGCCGACAATCGTGGGAGTCGTGGCCCACGAGATGTTCCCCAACATTGTCGAGAAGATCATCACCGTGACGCCTCTCGTCGGCGTGATCATGACCACATTGCTATGTGCTAGTCCCATCGGGCAAGTCTCGGATGTTTTGGTCTCGCAGGGCGCCCAGCTCATCATCCCCGTCGCCATCCTGCACGCCGCCGCGTTTCTCCTGGGCTACTTCCTGTCGAAGGTGTTCAAATTCGGCGAGTCTACTTCGAGAACGATCTCCATCGAATGTGGAATGCAGAGCTCCGCTCTCGGCTTCCTCTTGGCGCAGAAGCATTTCAGCAACCCTTTGGTGGCTGTCCCCTCGGCTGTGAGCGTGGTGTGCATGGCTCTTGGTGGCGCCGGTCTTGCTGTCTTCTGGAGAAATCAGCCCATTCCCGCTGATGACAAGGACGACTTCAAGGAATAGAGTTGTGGTATTAAAGTGAGGTACTTCCCCCTTTTTCTCTCTCTCCCGTAGCTCAAGATTCCCACTTGCATTACATATTTTTCGCTTTGTAACGACAGTGGTCAAGGAGAGCTTTCTACGGTTTAGGTTTAGGTGAGCGCTGGTGATCTTTTCCATGGTAGTTATACAGGACACATAGACTGATACTGATAAGAGCCAGCCGCCGTTTTTGGTCGCCATCCATGTATTCTCGAGTCCGTAACAGTTGAAAGGCTGCTTCATTTTCTACTTGAGCTTACTCAAAGTTGTCCCAAGGTTCATTTCTAACCGTATGTATATACATAACCATTTGTACGCATTGTGTACATTACATGACGGATTGCGCACATTCAGAATCCGCTCCACCCAAAACTGTAAGTTGAACCAAGACCCAACTTAGAGTCAAGCGTATCTCTACTATTCCATCTGTGACTGCGATGCATGGCGAATGCGCTCTTGTGATTGGTGAAGTTTAAAGAGCAGAAAGTTGCATTATGAAGAGTAATTTGCACAGCATCTTTTTACCCTTTGTCTACGTGGAAGGGGTTAATTAGGAAGTAGCGAATGGGGTGTCTTCATGAGGGGTGATAACATGCACTTAGACAAATCCATCCCTAGTGTTGCTGGAGGTCAAGGATCTGGTATTAGGTTTTGTAATGGGAATTATATGCACAGTATGTTCCAGCGTTACTTTCGCGCAGACCTGCGCTACTTGGTTTACTTTGTAGGTAGAGATTCAAATTTATATGACTCAGGTGTGGCTGTGTGATGACAAGCTGTATGTGTTAGTTGTTTTTAGAAAGTTTCAAAAGCTAGCATTCAAGACAGTGGTTGAGATTCGTAGGTCTGTAAGAATACTGTTATTACATGCGAAGCGCTTTCTGGTGGTAAAAGCGGGTTGGACCCACATCTTGATGTCCGGGTTTGTAAATAATGATTGCTACGAATGTTAACTCTTTACGTACCACAATGATAAATCACGTGTAAACAACTTCATCTCTTTACATCTCATGTGTTGGAGAAACAGCAATGCGAGTATTTTCAATGAATAAATCACCATATCTGTTCTTTGTGATTACAGATTACTGGAGAAGGGCTGCATTGCGAACTAGAGTTCAGACAGCTCCCTCGATTTCTTCGACACCAATGCTGGCTTCCTTTCGCTCCGTTGATGATGAAATGACGAAGTGAAAACCCATCTTCCAGTTATAACTAAGCGACAAACTAACGGCCATCTTTGAGGTTCAAACAACCTGATTCTCTGCCCTTGACGCTTCTAAGTTCAAATCTAAAAGGGATGTTCTTTTACAAAATGTAACCTCAAATGTTCGAGGTCAACTTGATAGACTAAGCTGCGAAGTTGCCCAGCTTCAAGCATCAGAAGCTTTCTTCTGGTTGAAAAAGCGAAGAATTCGCCACATGAAAAGGGACAGAAGAAAGAGAGCAATACCGACAAATATTGCTTCCCGGATACCTACACTCACCACGAGGTTCACCAAGACGCCTGCCAACAAAACGCCTACAAAGTTTGCTGACATGGTCTGCCAGAACGACATCCCCATAATGGACGCAGCAAAAGCGCCAGTCCACGCACCTGTTCCAGGAAACGGAACTGCGACGAACAACATGAGCCCTATCCATTTGAATTCCTCGATGGGCTCTGCTTTGCGTCTCGTGTTCGTTATGATCTTGTCGACTAATTTCTTCCCGGCTTCACTACTTGAGGCCACGTAATCGAAAAACTTCTCCAGGTACAGGGCTATCACGGGCACGGGGAGCATGTTTCTGCACGTCACAGGCCAACCCTTAAACGTCAGAAGGTGCCACAATATTCTACATGTATGGTGTCGTATTTGGACATGGTAAGGTTCAGATACTGAAATGACCTCCAAATGAAAGATGTTCGGTGAAGAATCCTCAATTCGAAGGTGTAAGTCTTGCTAAACTTTATTACATATTTTGTGTTCTACAGAGGAGAATATGTGCCTGTATTTAGGGTTTCCGACTGACATTTAAGGTTGCGTACAACTATCAATGAGTGTTCAGAGGAAAACCCACCCGATAACAGCCAATGCGTAGGTCTTTTGAGGTGGCAGCTTCATCCAGTACCCAACTGGAATTGCGCCACGAAGCTCCAGAGCCGGAAGGCTGGCAACAGCGGCCACAATCGCTTCGTCACTCAAACCGGATCCTCGCAAGAACGAGGCTACCTTGAGACCAAGGCTTGAGGATCCTATCGAATGCTCAGCCGCTGCAGATGCAATTGCATTGCCAAAAAGCGCCCCGAATAACACCGGCGCAGCCACCAATACGCCCCGAATCATCCATCTCGAAGAGTCCGCTGGGAGAGAAAATTAGTTCAAAATTATATCAACTTTCATTGTTTGCAAATGGTCTTTCAATTCGATAACTTCTTAGACTCCAGAACCCTAAAGCTGATGAAATGTGGCACATTCCTACAGACTCAACGCAATCGTGAATTCCATGTAACACAACGATCATTCACAAATGGGCAGTCAGATAGCGAGGAACTGATGAACTCGGCTCACCAAAACCTAAATCCCGGTGTTCAACAATTCCAGAAAAATGCTTCATTTTCCGCATTTGATTCCAAAGAAAGTAGAAAACGAAGCATGAAATTCGTAGGAAGATGCGGCGAATTCCTACGAGATGTAAGTTCAAGGCAATTCTGAATTCTATCATGCACGGATGAACATTCAGTTGCGAGGAAATGACTTACCAAATCCTAATCCCGTTGAAGGTGCAGGACCCGCGCCAGTTGGAGAGCGGCGATCGAAACCGGAGTCGGGAGCAGCATTGGCAGTGGCGCGGGCAGCGGGGGAAGGGCGAGGGCGGACAGTGAGAGGCGTAGAAAGGAGGGCATGGCGGAGGGAGCGGGAGGCGATGGAAGGGGCCAGGAAGGGGGAGGTTGAGAGAGTGCAGTAGGAGGGGGCGAGCGTGGCGAGACAAGGGGATGGTGGCGACGGTGATGGCGTGACCACCGCCATAGCCATGGTTTCTGCGACAACGAAGCGAGCGAAACAGAGTCGATGGTGCAGTGGACAGGAATTCCTTTAGCGTTTAGGTAATTGTTTGGGGTTCTCGTGGGGGTTGAGGGTAACGGTTTAGGGTTCAGGTGGGGGGTTAAGATTCCGGTAAGGGTTTAGGGTTTAGTGGGCTTCACGGGCTCGTCGTTTGCGGCTCTTGTTTTGGTGACCGGCAGTGGTTTTCGACGAGCGCACCTCAACGCGGGCGCGATGAAGCACCGCCACTCTATGCGCAAGCTCGGCCGCACGTCCGCGCACCGATGGGCTCTCCTCAGGTCTCTCTCTTTTTTCCATTCTCCTCTTCCGACACAGAGAGAGAGAGAGAGGCGCGGACGATCGGATTCCCTAACTTCCGTGGTGTTTTGTTGGTGCAGGAATCTCGTTTCGCAGCTCGTGCAGCATGAGCGTATCGAAACCACGGTTCCAAAGGTTAGAATTTCTCTTATGGTGGGGAATTAGGGTTTTTTCCTTATTCAAGTGTTTCGGATCATGAGCAGAGCTCGTGGTGGTCGCTGATTTTCGAGGACATCGAGCTTGTTTGAATTGTTTGGGTGGAATTAGCGATCGTGGGTTCAGGGTTTAGGGTTTATGCTAAGTTTGAAGCACTTGTACAATAACTTGCGATTTTTCCCATCTTTGAAGAGGAATTGCTATTGTGGGGATGAAGGGCATGGCCGCGCGTATGTATCCTGACGTTTGTTGATTTTGGAGTAAACCTAGAACAAGAATTTTACGTTTCCTATTGCGTGGCAGGCGAAGGAGCTGAGGAGAGTGGCAGATAACATGGTGCAGCTTGGGAAAGAGGTAACACCTACAGATGCATATGCATTTATGTGAGAGATCATCTCGTATACTTTTTCGTTACAACGATTGTTGGTGATTGACTGCCTTCAGGGTACATTGGCTGCGAGGCGACGAGCTGCCTCTGTCATCCATGGAGATGAAAATGTGCACAAGGTCTTCTCAGAACTAGCATTCCGCTACACGTAAGTGTGGGGGTGCCTAACCCTATGCATGTTTCTGTGAGATTTTTTACCGCGTTGTTGTGGATTTCTTCTAGGTTGACCTCTGCGTTCATATATATATGTAACCGATCTATCATCTGGAGCAATCTTCTTATAGGATTCACCTTGGATGTTCAGCAGGAAATTTAGTTCACTTTTATGAGTACTTCTTCTTGCAAACATTGCATTTGATACTGCATTCCTTTCATTTTCAGGGATAGAGCAGGTGGCTACACGCGAGTGCTGGCTACACGAGTTAGGCAAGGAGACGCAGCTCCAATGGCTTACATAGAGTGAGTATAGTCATCACTTGAGACTCCCTGAATATAATACAGTTCTTCCTAGGATGCAGGAGTAGTTTTGTCCCTTCGTGAGCTTCTTGCAGTTATATTCTAGTATTTTGAGAGTATCCATATGATTTTTGATGCTTTGTTTTTCGATTTGTTGCAGATTTGTTGATCGACCAAATGAACTGAGGGAGTCCAAGCCGCCAGTGACACCACCCCCTCCCAGAGTTCCTCTACCTCCTTGGTTACAGTCTCGGCATGCTCGCTGTTTCGCTCCTGATGATGCTGGACTATAACCGCTATCGGTAATCATCGAAGAAAGTCCTCATTTTGTAGGACGGTAAAATTCTTCTTGTTGGAGTGCAGGAACTGGACCAACTTAGTTGCTTGATAGCAAAAGATCTGATGGTCATATAAAACGAAATTTCACTCACCTGCACTTATCACAAACGGTGACACTTTCGTTCAAGTGGCTTTTTGAACTGCACAACCTTCTCTGCAGCCGACTTTTGAGGTGTTTCCGATGTGTCAAGGGTTTACCTTTAAAAAGAAAGAGAACTCAAACACAAAGAACACAAAATTTACTTCAAACACCTGGGAACACATTGCCAAATTCATCAAATGTGCCTAAATAAGATGAAAATATACATGTTATGGGAAATGCGGAAGTTGGTGAATTGGCAGCAATGTCGGTTGTGCTGGTGCTGTATCGACAGATTTGTGACCGAGTTAATGCTGAGGGTTACATGTCAACAGTGGTTACACGTCAACAGTGACTACCAGTCAATTGTAGTTGTAAGTTAGAATGAGGGAAGTCCTTCCTGAAGTGGAGAGAAATGGGATATACTTCAAAAATAGAAATAAGAACATGAGGAACTGTATGCTCCCTTTTGCTGCACAAATAAAAATTGAAATGCAAGGTCAGGCCCTCTATAGCACCCTCTTTTGTCGAAAAATTGACCATTTGTACCCGGACACCTTTCCCAAACCAAGTTACCCTGTCCATGTTTCCAATTACTAACACAAGATCATGAAGTATGGGGTGACCAGCAATTCCTAAACTGGCTCATATTAGCAGCGATGCTACAAGAAAAAAATGAATTGCTAATAACAAAGTCTGGAAAAGAAAAAAAAAAACCTACAGGAATTGGAGGCAATGGATGAAACTAAAATACTTGGAGGTTCCCTCGCAGTGTCGGTAAGATCGCCCTTCCTCGGCGCTTGCGAGCTGGACGCTGCTCGTTGGCAAAACGCTGCCGTTTTGAGCAGCTGCTCCTCCTCACGGGCAATGGCACGCTTCTTCTTGTCCAGGGCACGCTTCTGTTGTTCAAATATCTGGTCGTCTTGCTTCTCGGCGAGCAAGGTGCCGGATAAGCTTGTGGGCGCCAGGGCAGCCCTGATTTCCTCTGCAATCAGTTGTTTTCCTCATCGTCAACTGCGGAAGTGCCCAGAGCTTGAACCACTGGCGTCAAGTGCGACGAAGTCATCGCCCTCGTCTGTGGCACCTGGATTCGACTCTTCGTAGCTTGGACGATGTGGGCGAGCAAGTGCAGAGTAGACAGCATCCTCGACCAGTGGAGCCAACCCAGTCGCGAATTGGTATCCCGGGCGGGTCTCCCGATGTTCCAGATCCCTGGCGGACATGTTGGCCAGATCCATATCCAGTGAATGGGTGGGCTGGATGCAAGTGAGAAAAAGCATCGACTTCACGCTGCCCCGAGGTCTTTGTGGCGGCGTACGACTCCTCGATCGGGAAACGGCTGCGGCAGCTTGAACTTGTATTTCTCTTCTGCGTGCGTCTCCGAAATACTGATCGACCTCCTTCCCCTTTGCGCTGACTCTCACTAGCGATGATTCTCTCCATGACGTGGTACGACTCTTCGGGACACGACGGAAAAGCAGCCTGTACTTGTGTTTCTCTTCTGCGTTCATCTCCCAATAACTGACCCGCCGAGTCGCGTCCAGCGAATTCTGATGGATTTGAATAGGTTTGAAAGACTTCAACAAAGTGCCCCACTTGTCCTCCCAACACTTGGGGTTTCTATCGGGTGAGTGTCTGTCCCGAGCACCTTCAGATATGTGCTCCCAATCCGTGCCCAGTAACTCGACTACCGACGCCTCCTCCTTCAGCTCTAACAAAGCACATGCTTCCTGTGCGCTCCAATCAGGGCACTGTTGTAGAGCTTTCCACAGCAGGGTGTCAAACTCTGATGGAACCGCAGATTGTGTGCCTTCCGGAAGCGGCTGCTGAATTCCCCTGAAATTCTCTGCTGTCAACATGCTAGGCACAGACATCTGATTCATGGTTGCATGTTGAAGTGTAAGCTCACAAGCTTAATCACAATGAGGCAATGTGCCTGGTTAAGTACAAGTGTTTAGATGACGAGGTGAAGGATGAATCTACAGAGGCAACGTTGGTGGTGGCGATGTTACAAGGTATGCCTAAGCTTATGGTACAAGGAGGTTTGATTGCTCCAACACCCCCTCTCAAACCTCATTGGAGTAGCCACGGTGTCAAAGTCGAAGAGAGAGTTCAAGGGGTGATGACACAACAGAGAGATCAGCTGAGGTTGCTAGTGACACAAGTGTACAAACTAATATTCGCAGTAAGAGGACTAAGACTAGAATCACATGTTGAAGTGAGAAGAGAGGTGAAGAGATATATCTACACTTAGGATCATATACTACGTAGAGATATGGCATGATGGTATAGGTTTGAGACTTGTAAGATCTCTATTGGCAATAAATGGGTTGGTGGCCAAAGGTTTAGTGAGTAAATCTGCCTGCTGGAGATGAGAAGGAACATATGTAATAACAATTGAGCCATCATTATATTTCTCTCAAATATAGTGATGTTCTAACTCGATATGTTTAGTTCTCTGATGCATTACCGGGTTACGAACAAGTTTGATACTACTAATGTTGTCACAGAAGATAGGGGTGGGAGAAGGGCTACTGAGTTTTAGCTCATCTAGGAGACGTCGAAAGTAGGTGATGTTACGAGCTGCTTCTGAAAGAACACAATATTCAACCTCAGTTGAAGATAAGGCAAGGGTGGGTTGTAGTTTACTAGTCCAAGCAATTGGAGAAGAGCCTAGTATATATTAAATGCCAGAGGTTGATCTTCGTGAGTCTGATTCCCCTGCCTAGTCCGCATCTATGAAGACGGATAATTCTCCAATATCATTGGAAGGATAAAAGATGCCATAGTTGAGTGTCCCTTTTAGATAGCGGAGAATGTTCTTTGCAACAGTCAGGTGTGCTTGTTGAGGATTGCTCATATAGAGAGAGACGCAACTGGCTGCATATTGTATATCCTAGCGATTTATAGTAGCATAGAGTAATCCACCTACAAGACTCTGGTAGACAAGTTTGTCTACGGGATTTGTGTTTGTGTCTTTCGATAATTTGATCATGGAGTTCATGGGTGCAGAGAGGGGATTGCAGTCCTGCATTCCAAACCGCTCAAGTAGGCATTCGATATAGCTTCGTTGGTGAAAGTAAATTCCATCATCAGTGTAGAGTAGTTCAACACCAATATATAGTTGTGTGTCTCCAAGGTGTGTCATTTTGAACCGTCTTGTCAACTGTGTGTCAAGGTTGGCAATGTTTTCATGGTCATCGCATGTTAGAATAATATCATCAACGTATAGGAGAAGTAAGGTGTATTTCCCATCACGAATAGAGAAATAAAGGTTAGGTTCTTCTTTACTCTTTGTGAGTCCTTGTTGTTGAAGATAGGCGTTAATTTCACCATACCAGGCTTGAGGGGCTTGTCGGAGGCCATATAGCGCTCGTTGGAGTTTGCACACCTTGCCGCTATTTTCAAATCCGGGGGGGATGGTCATGTAGACTTCCTCATCAATTTTACCATTCAGAAAGGCAGTCTTAACATCAAGGTGATGTATTTTCCATTTTTGCCGTGCGGCAAGTGCAACTACGCTACGAATAGTGGACCAACGAACCACATGAGCAAATGTTTCAAAGAAATCGATACCCTCTTCTTGTTCAAATCCTTGAGCCACAAGCCTAGCCTTAAGTTTTTCAATTTTGTCGCTAGGTCCAGGTTTGGTTTTAAATATCCACTATGTAGATATTGGACGTTTGCTAGGAGGTAGGTCTACTAATTTCCATGTGTCATTTTCTTTTATTGAATCAACCTCTTGATGGATAGCATCTTTCCAGCCGGGGTGTTTGATGGCTTCGGTGTAGTTGCGAGGTTCAATAAATGTTCCTATTTCTGCGGAGAAGAGGTAGCTGTCTTTGAACCTTGTACTCAGACGTCGTTTGCGAAGTGGATATCTTCGTGGTTGATCAACTGGAGCTGCCTGAGGAGGTGACGGTGGATCCTCTTCAACAATTGATGGATCCTACGTAGGTGGATGATCTGTGGGGTCACCTAAGTTTGAGTATGAGGGTTCGGGAAATAGTTCAATATCATCGGGAGGATTGACCTTTGATGGGATAGCATTAAGTCCAATTTGATTCTCATCAAATACCACATCTTTGCTACGATGGATGCGTTTGGTTTGAGGATCAAAGAGTCTGTAACCTTTGCTTTGACTGTCATAGCCTAGGAGGATGCACGGAAAGGTTTTGCTATCAAGTTTGGATCTTCTAGTGTCTGGAATGTGAACATATGCCAAGGCTCCAAATACTCTGAGATGTTTAACAGACGGCTTGATGTTGTAGTATTTTTCATCAGGAGTCATGCCATGATTGGCTGGAGTAGGACTAATATTGATTAGGTAGTTGGCTATATTAACGGCTTCTGTCCATAGATATCCAGGAAGTTTGCTAGCTCTAGACATGGTTCGTGCTTTTTCAATGATGGTTCTATTTCTACGTTTACAAACTCCATTTTGTTCGGGGGTGAGTGCCATGGTAAGTTGGTGATGGATGCCATGGTGTACTAGGTAGGTTGCAAATTCATGCGAAAGATATTCCCCCCCTCTGTTGGTTCTAAGTGTCATAATGTTTTTGCCAGTTTCTTTTTCAACTCTAGCTTTGAACTCTATGAATTTTCGAAAGGATTCACTCTTACTCCTCATGAAGTAAATGAAGCTCTTTCTTGAGTAGTCATCTGTAAAGACTATAAAGTATTGTGAATTGCTAAGTGACGGGGTACAAATGGGACCTATAAGATCTGAGCAAATGAATTGTAGTACATGAGTTGTGCGGTTGATAGATTCCTTTGGAAAACGCTCGCTATGTTGTTTTCTTGCCAAGCAGTCGCCACAAATACTCCTTATAGTAGGAAAGATAGGAAGCCCATTTACTCGCTTGGCGTTGACACAATGTTGGAGACTAGCATAGTTCATATGACCAAACCGTTTAAGCCATAGGTGCATATTTGATTATGAGACAACCGAGTTCGCCATAGTTGTATCTTGTATGTTGGTGAATTGATAAAGACCGTTTGATAAATTGCGATGTCCTCTTGCTAAAATAGATTTGTTTTCATTAAGTACAAGACAATCTTTGCCTGCATAAATGATGGTATGACCTTGATCACCCAAAGAGCCTACAGATAATAGATTCGTCTTCAAGGCCGGGACATATAAAACGTGATCAATGTTTATTCCATCGGAATTGCCGGTGTTGACATTGGCAGACCGAACTGCTGCTACATGGTGGGCATTGCCATCAGCAATTGTTACATTGTGCCCAGAAGAGTTAGCTCCTATGTTGTGTAAGTTTGCATAGGCTCTGGCTACATGATGACTTGCCTCAGAATCCATATACCATGTGGCATTTTGGTATTCCATGAGATTAGCTTCTGTGGAGTCTCACTTACTATCCATGTAAGTATCTCCTTCAACATAGTTTCCGGTGGCATAATAACCATAAGGGCAGTTCCTTGCTATATGACCCTCCTCTCCATAATTATAATATATTAACCCTCTTCCACAACCTCTTGCTGGTTGTGCATACATTTGCTGCCCATGTGGTCTCATGATCATAATAAGTTGGCTCCCCGGGTAAGGTTGACCTGATACCCAGGCTGTCACCCCCGGGTATTGACCAAGTCGTGGTCCTCCTTGTGGGGACCCATATCCTTGCAGGGACCCAAGGCCACCCTGCGGGAGCCCAAGGCCGCCCTGTGGGGGCCCGATGCCCGCCGAGCTGCAGTGGTCCGGCGCCGCTCGACAATGGGGGTCTGTAGCCGCCCGACTGCAGGGCTCCGAGCCCGCCCAGCTGTGGGAACAGTTGGTGCGGGCCTGCGGCGCCCGCACTTTTGCCCAAGCCTCCTCCATGGGAGTTACCGCCGGGTCTCCATACCCACTGGCCTCCACCGCCGCCATATCCGTTGCTCCATCTAGGTGCTCTTCCTCTTCCTCTGCGATTTTTGTTGAAGTGGACAGCAAGTGCTTCATCATGTCCTCTCTTCTGCTCTCTCAAGCTCTTGCGGTGTGATTCAGTAAGCAATTTCCCCATCACAATCTCAAATTTTGGGTTAGTAAGATACGTAATACCTTGTATTATCATCTCATAGCTGTGAGGAAGTTTGTTGAGTACGAGGTTGATGAGGGTCTTGTCTTCCATCTCTTCTCGATAGCCTTTGAGTTGGTCGCCCAGGTCCATTGCTGTGGTCAAGTAGTTGTTGATGTCTTCTCCTTCTCTCGTTGATATTGCGTGCAGTGTGTTGTTGAGCATCTGGATCTGCTGTTGATTTCCTGCAGAGAACATGGACTTGAGCATACTCCACGCATCAACTGGGTCTTCATGTTGGCTAACTGTTCTGAGTAAGTTGTCTCCTACGGACATAGTTAGGCCTGTCAATGCACATTGCTTTGCCTCCATCAGCTTCGCTTCAGTGTAGACTACGTTTGAGACAGTCACTGGATATTATGATGTGACTACCTTAGTTCCTACTAACGGCCATAACCCTTCTCTCTTCATTATTGCAGTCATCTTGATCTGCCAATTGCTATAGTTGAGAGGCCCAACTAGTTTGTTGGACTCTCCTACTTCACAGTTCGAACTCTTGCTACTCTCTGCCATACCTCTAGATCTGTGTCTTCTAGATCTCTAACTTAGATCTAGATCTCTACCTCTCAGATCACATTTCTACCTTCTAGACCTATCTCTCTCTACAAGGAGCAGGGCTCACTTGTCATATGCTCTGATACCATGTTGAAGTGTAAGCTCACAAACTTAATCACAATGAGGCAATGTGCCTGGTTAAGTACAAGTGTTTAGATGACGAGGTGAAGGATGAATCTACAGAGACAACGTTGGTGGTGGCAGTGTTACAAGGTATGCCTAAGCTTATGGTACAAGGAGGTTGATTGCTCCAACATTGCATTCTCAGCGAGGCATAGCTCCAGAGGGTTCGTGACGAACTCCGCCAACCCGTCCTGTAAACCCGAAACCAACACCTAAAGTTTTTGAAGAAACATATATCAAGGAAAACGATGCAATCTTAGGCGAGAGAAAATACTGCATCTGTCGACATTTATCAATCAACGAACAAAAGCTCACAGTTGGCATTCTCAGGAAGAGGGCAGAATGAACCAACTGACCATCCTCGAAGACAAGGTTCGATCACATCCAATGTACTACGTAGGATACATTACCCGATGGTGATCGAGAACCACAGGTGACAAGTTACGGCATGATTGCACGAGCCGACGGAGTGTGGTTGTCTATATAGTATTTCTATGTTTGAATTGTAGATATTATAAATTGTAGCCGCACTCTTGTCGACAGACATTGTCAGCTCTGTGAGCGTGGGAAAGGATTACTAGCAGCTATCCAGAATCGCCATTGACTTGTCAGTCGGCCTGATTTGAGAGAGGAATCCCGATAGGGGATGGCCGGAATGCGTGCAGACAGAGCATCCCGATAGAGCATTCAATTCCAAGAAAGCTTGGGTTTGACTGCACTCAAGCCTGATAACGTAATAGTTCCTGGTAGTGAATCGAAGCTCCTGCACCCAAAGAACTCAGATCAGTCTAGAACAGGCTCAATTAAACCTGGTGATCTCGGACACATAGAATAGAAGAGTTGCCGGAGGAGGATTCACTATGAGGAAACTTGAGACCCCTAAGCTGCAACGACCTGCCAGAGGATGCTCTTCGTCTGGGACAAGCGCGGCGATGCTTGAGCAGGATGAGCTTGCGTCATAGGGCCAAATTTTCGAATTCCGCCATATTCTTACCCCTTATAAATTTATATATTTCCGCCGTATTCAATTGTTTTCCATTACAATATTTGAACGAGGGAGGGAAGCTAGATCTATCTCTCTTTCCCAATTCCGTTGTCATTGCACATTACAGAACCTCACACCGCCTCCGGTAGTCGATGTACATGGCATCTCTTACTTCTCATCAAGGCGGCGCTCCACTAGTCCTTTTCATTGGCGACAGTGGCATAGTCTGTAACTCCGAGTCATTGCTATGTGTTCGTTTTGGTTATCGGGCTAGTACAGTCCACATTGAACAAGAGGTCTATGATAGCGTTGGTATTCACGAGCAGTCCATTTATCAAGTGAAAGATAGTCACGCGGTAGGATTTTTTTGGAACTTGTGTTGTGGTTCATTCAAAGTATTTGGTCTTAGAGATGTTCAAATGGCCGTTCATGCGTCCGTAGCCGTGATGACTCTTCCGGTCGATTGTGGTGATACCGAACTCGTGCCCGGTTTAGGCATGAGGTCTATCCCAAGCGTCCATATTCTTGGCAATAGACAGGAAGATGAACTTTCTGATGTGAACCTTGGTGAGTCAAGGATCCCTTGGACCTTGTTTCATTAGTTAGCTACTCGTACTATTTCTACCCCAGTTTCATCATATGCTCAAGTTACTTCGTCTCATTCCTCAGAGAAGCCCCTAGTTCATCCTGGCTCGAGAAATGTCCGAAGCATACTTATTCATGTCTGGCATACCTGTAATAGGAAAGGGTCCAGATCTGAGTTGTTCCGAATTGATATCCATAGTTTTGATTTGAAACATGTTAAGTATTTGCCTCCAAAGTATAATGGAGACATGATATTTGAACTTCCACCTCTCCCGGAGGGTATTCCCCCACAGTTTGGGGGGGCCTGGATGGGATGAGTAAACAGTACGATGGTCACACCTGGTGCAAGATAATGACTACAAATATCAAGAACAACTTTGGTCTTACGTACCGGAAATTTGTATGTACGGGGCATCTACGGTGCCCTAATATCACTTGTGACTATTACTTACGAAACGATGGGCGTTCGAATCAGACCAAGTGGAGCGGGTTCACGTTCACTCCATTTTCAATGAATGGAGCACCATCCGAGAAATCTACGCTCTCATGTAAGGTTTGTCAAATCCCTCATATTTGTCTTGCTCTTTGTGATGCACGTATATACTATGTGACATCTATTGATCCCAATCGAACACGCGCTACAATCCATTTGGGGCATCATCTTCATCCAATCTCGAAAGGCGTAGATCAAGATGCCATGGACGTGATGAACGATTGTGTAGCAAAAGAAGTCCAACGTATGCCAAAGGCTACTAATTCAGCAATTGTCATGGCTGCGAGCAAAAATTTCCTCTCCGACTACCTGATCCGTCTACGGTCTAAGTTGCTCAACCTTAAAAAAGCATCTTTGGATGTTGTCCTTGATTGATTCGAGACTCTTTTGTCTCCAAATATAAGAAATCTAATGTCCACGTACAAGAAGTTCTACAGTGGAGGGAAGGGTGTAATGGACAACATCAAAGAGCTGAAGGAGTCCTCCAAATTTGTCTTCATCCACGAAAACAAGTTTCTAGGCCAGTCTCAAGGTAAAGTATTCATTTTTTAAATGTCTGTCGACCGATGTGGAAGTGGTATAGACTTCCTTAGGCGTATGCAACCCGGGAATGACCTCGAAGATTGTTGGTTGATGTTTGATCATGTCAAACGAGTCAAGGATTGGACTACCATGGCATGTCATGTGTACGACATCAACTACTGTAAGGTCATGACAATTGCCATGTGCGACATGCAATCCGAGGATGCTCAAGCGCAGCAATTGTTCTTGGAGAATCTAAATGATACTATGAAACAACATGGCCTAGAAGACGTGAACTTCAAAGGCTTCATGGCTGACAGTGCTCGTACGAATTGGCATGCCGTTCGCCGAGTTTATGGCAGCGGCGACAAGGACAAGCCCATGGATAACAGAGAACGAACATGCTTATTTCATTGGACAAAGTGTCTCCAGCGTGCGACCTCCAGAAGCATTCTTCTTGGCTTCCAAGAGCAACATATTGCCCTCTGCAAGATCTGGAAAAATGCGAAGACCCATGATAAGGCTGAAGCTCAGTACAATGTCATTCGAGTGTGGTGGGTGTCCTCTAGTGCCACCACCGAAATCGGTCGTCGTGCTCTCGAGGATTGGATGGCATTCTGGCACTTCCGTTATCGATAATGGGGCGGCGCAATGCAGCTTGTAAGTGGTCGTCATGCTCTACATAGTTTACATTCCATAAGATCCTTCAAGAGTAATCAACCCATATTTAATGACGATTATTGCGTTTCCTCAGGATCTCACGCTTGACGAGAGGGCTGACATGCCTTCCTGCAACCTTGCCGAAACAATCCACAACTATTGGCTCCAACAATCCGGAAACACAATGACGTGTCTATATACAGCAACCCTAGACGTCCGTGCTTTCATGCAGATTATTTCGTATCGAGCATGGTTGAAGGGCGGCGCGTCGGGAAAAGGTCCGGACAAAGTTACGCTTCGGTTGCGATCCGCACAACATTTGGGTGATCCTAAACTCATAGCTGATGCTATTAGGAACCTTCCCGGAGCTGAGGATTTTTCCCGGAGCTGAGGATTTACTACTTGGACATGCGGCTTGGAAGGTGCGTAGATTTTTGGATCCACGAAGCGCAAGCTTGACATGCCACCCGGGTCGTGCCACGATTTCCACCGGTCCGATACGGTGAACTATTCAATTCCCCGTGATGGTAGAAGGGTGACTCGGGCCCGCATGGAGGAGGCCCTTGGCGGACACGACTCTGGTGTCCAACATACAACATCCGTTCTCGAATCTGACTGTGATCCGTCTAAGTGGCACATTGCTCGGCTCCCCAAAAAGCCAGCTCGAAAATGCCAAGCATTGCAGGTTGACATTGGTGAGCCCTCCAACACCAAAGTTGCACGTGAAAGTCATGGAACTCCGGCCCCCACCTATTCGGGTATGAAGAAGGATTACAGATCGCCCCGCAACGTTACTACAGAGTTCTGGTTTTGTCCAGACGATGTAGGACGCAGTGTAAAGGGGTCGAAGAAAGCGTTTGTGATGGATTGGCGAGCAGTTCCAATATCGTGGCCTATGAAACTTGGCACAAATTTAACTGTGCATGAGGTTTTAGCATTGGAGGAAGCATGTTTCCAATTGCAACAGCGTAGAGTTCTTTCACCACGAAGACAATTCCAAGTGTCTATGGACATGCCTCTTCCGCATTCTCACTTCCCCATTCCAGCAAATCCCAATTCTCACCACAACTTTCGGAATGGCTACGCGATTCGTAGAACAACATATGCTCCGATATTGACCAACGCAACAAGTGGTCAAGCGCAACTCTTATGAATAACTGCTATGTCTCGAACGTGTTTGCCATACCCTATCCGGGATGGAGATGTGTTATCACTCTTGACACGAGGAAGGACAAGTCCTATTGCGTCACATTTACGGACCTCCTAGGATGCTCATGCCCTGATTTTTTGAAGATGCAATCCAAAGCGTTGGGAAAAAAGGGGCAATGGAAGTATTGCAAACATGTGTATTACATTTAATGTTACCTAAGTAAGATGGACTACAAAGAGGACCTATTCATGCATGCTCCAAGCTACAGCTTTAACGAAGTTATGTGCATCCTCAAGCTTGCCAACATCACCAAACGAGCGTGAGGAAGGTGTTGAAGTCGACTAAATGAGAAGTATCTATGTTTCTAGGCTGCTCAAGTGAAGCATCATGTATACATGCTCAGTCCGTCATTGATTTCATGACTATAGTTGATGGTCATGAGTTCAGTTTATATATTTTGTTATATTATTCTGAGTAATAGATTCCCGTACTTAGCATGTTCTACAATTTGAAGTGGATGATTTTATACATAAGTCATTAGAAATGGAGACTGCCAATATTATGGGAAAAGAATGAAACATTTGTACCGTTGATATGCATGGAATGCGAAGGTGATTTCCGTATAATTCGTAGTTAGAAGTTAATACCCATGTAAATCGAATGAGGTACCGGTATAATACCAATGAAATATCCACTTAATACCTAGGTGATACCCGTTGTATCCAAAGATCAACCAGGGTTGTCTACATAGACGGACAGGGGCCCAAAGACAGCGGACGGACGGACAGTAGGACGGACGGACAGGACGGATAGCACTTTTTGGCGGACAATTGCGTATAAAAAAAAACTACAAACCCTAAATCAAATTTACAACTTGCCCCCTAGTAAAACACGTGTGCCGACACGTCAGACCGCTTTCCACGTCACATCATTAGGCCGGGCGCGCACCTTTGGACCGCGCGCGTACGCAAAAAAATAAATTACTTTAAATGTCCCTATTGAAAGTAAGGACATTCAAATACTTGAAGTTCTCAAACAAATTAGTTACATTATGTTTATTATGCTTAAACTAGAAATTGTGATTGAGATATATAATTTGATATATCAATGAAACCTTAGCAAGTTCTATAAGGTATGAAGATGCATATACAACATTTACATTTACATTTGAATGCATCAACTTCTTCTTAGTATCATTCCAATTAATTTTGTGTCAATTGCTTAAATAAAATAGCAAGAACACAAGACACATTTTATGGTTAAAAAGAAATTAGAGTCTATAATGACATTTACAATATTTGATTCAATTATTACATGAACAATTGTTGCAATCCTTGTTAATTAAAAAGGCCATAGCCCATGGCCAAATATAAATGATTTTGTGTACATGATTGCCAAAAGTAAATAAAAAAATACACACACCTTGACAATCTTTGAAATCAATAATAGTTAATGACGACACTTTTAATCAAAGAAAGACAATAGATGATATTGGTGAAAAGGAATCAACATTATATATATAAGGGGTGGACAAAAGCTTTGGAAAGGTGGGCACAAGGAGGAATGAGGCTTATACATGGTCCACATCTTCATTATGTCACTAGCAATAATTCAACGAGATAAAAGAATTTTGAAAACACAAAATAGTAGAGGGCGAGTTGTATTCGTGTTGAGCATGGATGTGTATGCAAAGGAGATTGATAAGTGTGCAAGGAGGCATGCGAATATATAAGAGGGGCGGGTCACTACAAAAGAAGAGCGGGCGGGTACACAAGGAGGTAGGGTGCATACTCCAAAAGGTTGGATGCGATTTTAAAAGGGTTGTGCGCGTGCTTGAAAGGACTGCACACGTACTTATTGGGGCCGCGTGCGTACGCCAAAAAAAAAAAATTGTTTTTTTGGCGTACGCGCCCAGCCCTTATACGTACGCGCCCGATCTAGAAGGTCAAGCGCATGCTTACAAGGGCTAAGCTCGTCCCTAGAACAAAGAAAATCGCACGCGCCCATTCCTTGAATGTTTGCGCCCGATTTATAAGGTTAGGCGCATGCTCACAAGGGTTCGGCTTGTATAGTACTTCAAGGGGTTGGGCGCGTATCTAAATTGGTTCCGCGGGTAGCTAAGGAGGTAGGGCGCATACTCCAAAAGGTTGGATGCGAACTTAAAAGGGTTGTGCGCGTGCCTAAAAGGGTCGCGCGCATATCTAGCAGGGCCGCGCACATATCTAACAAGGCCGAGCGCATATGCAAAAAAAAAATTTAAAAAAAATTTAAATTTCTTTGGCGTACGAGCCCGGCCCTTGTACGTACGCACCCGATCTAGAAGGTCAAGCGCATGCTTACAAGGGTTGAGCTCGTTCCTAGAACAAAGAAAATCGCACGCGCCCATTCCTTGAACGTACGCGCCCGATTTATAAGGTTAGGCGCATGCTCACAAGGGTTTGGCCTATACTTTAAGGGGTTGGGCGCGTATCTAAAGAGGTTCCGCGGGTACATAAGGAGGTAGGGCGCATACTCTAAAAGGTTGAGTGCAAACTTGAAAGGGTTGGGCGCGTGCCTAAAGAGGTCGGGCGCGTACATAAAGGGGTCGGGCGCGTCGCGAAAGGGATCGAGGGCGTACCTAAAGGAGTCAGACGCGTTCCTAAAGAGGTCGGGCGTGCACCTCAAGGGGCTAGGCGCATACGCGTGAAAAAAATATAAAAAAATAAAAAGATCTGTAAGCGTACGGGCCCAACCCTTATTTGTGCGCGCCTAGCCATTGTTCGTACGCGCCAACCCTTGGCTGTACGCGCCCGATCGAAAAGGTTGGGCGCATGCTAATAAGGGCTGGGCGCGTACACATAAATTTTTAAAATTTTTTTAAAAAAAATTTTGCTAATGCGCGCGGCCCTGTTTGGTACGCACGCAGTCCTTGTTCGTACGCGCCCAACCCTTGATGGTACGCGCCCAATCCTTGTTTGTATGCGCCCAACCCTTGTACGTACGCGCCCGATCCAAAAGGTCGGGCGCATGCTTATAAGGGCTAGGCGCGTACACAGGAAATTTTTTTTTTTTTTTTTTTTTTTTTTCCACGGGCCCAACCCTTGATGGTATGCGCCCAGCCCTTGATGGTACGCACCCGATCCAAAAGGTCGGGCGCATGCAAAAAAAAATAAAATAAAAATAAAATAAATAAAATAAAAAAAAAATATATATATATATATAAATTATTTTTTTTGCGTATGCGCGCAGCGTTTGTTTGTACGCGCCCAGCCCTTGTACGTA
This sequence comes from Bryoerythrophyllum caledonicum, assembly GCA_963971425.1. NCBI lineage: Eukaryota > Viridiplantae > Streptophyta > Bryopsida > Pottiales > Pottiaceae > Bryoerythrophyllum > Bryoerythrophyllum caledonicum. The sequence continues at coordinate 10,985,441 of OZ020514.1, forward strand.
AACGCCCGATCCAAAAGGTCGGGCACATGCTTGCAAGCCTCAAAGGCTCGGCGCGTGCAAAAACCAAAAAAAAAAAAAAATTGTTTTTTTTTTGTTTTTTGCACGCGCCCAGCCCTTGTTCTTACGCGCCCGATCCAAAAGGTCGGGCGCATGCTTACAAGGGCTGGGCGCATACGAGAAATTTTATTTTTTTATTTTTTTATTTTTTTGGCGTACGCGCACGGCCCTCTCAGGTACGCGCCCAAGCCTTGTTCGTACGCGCGCGACCTTCTAGCCGACGTGTCAGCCACGTATTTGCCTTCGTGGCAGTGGGTAGATTGATTTACCTCTAGTCATGGTCAAACCAGCGTTGACCCTTATCGGACGGACAACAACCTCTATCGGACGGACAGTGAGATGGATGGACACTACCGGACGGACGGACGGCCGAACAACCCTGAGATCAACAATATCATAAATCAGCAAGTACTGTCCAAAATTGTCGGCTTCGTATGATATTCTACTACGACGTTGTCTTGAACCTAAGTAAATATCTACTTTGTAAACTAATATGGCAATTTACAAATGTAGGGGTTCCAAAAATAAACCGAATGACACACCCTTAAATTAAAGCAGAGACCTCTATAAGACCGAAATAAAGGAAAAACACCCAATTTTGCAAGTTCCCACAGCTATAGGATAATTTCTTAAATTAGAAATTTTTGAAAAAAATGCCACCATAACTTGATAATCGGCTGAAAGAATTTCGAATTTCACTTTTTCTCAAAAAATTGACAAAAAAATTCCAGATTTTAGGATTTTTTATGCTCACCGCTTGTCGCTCGCTGCTCACCGCTCACAAGATAGCGTCGCTGTATTGGTGCCTTGCCCGACAAAGTGTGACAATGATCTATGATAGTGTTTGACTTGGGTAAATGTGCCATTTTTCACTAAAGACAAAAAATGTTTTTTAAAAATTTGAAAGAAAATAATATTACTTGGTCATATTGAAAATCTCACATTTGATAGAGTGTCCTAGCAAAAGTTTTTGGAGTTGCCTAAAGTGCCCGCTATCCCCATCTAAAATTCAAAACCCAATAGCTTTTGCATTGAATGTCGGATTTAGGAAAAAATCGTACTTACCCAAAGCTTTTAATAATTTCCATCTATTGTAGAAATTTCAATGACAAATGTTTTGAATTGAAACCATAGGAACCTGCCCAGACCTTCAAGAGTTCCCCGAGTGGACTCTTGGGTCTTTAGGGGTTAAATGCCTACACGGCAACACCTTTTAGAGGTTTTGGTGCCAAGAGTTTGGTCCCTCAAGAGAAGTTGGGGTTTCTATTCTCGTTTGGACCAAACTCTTGTTGAGGTGCCGAACATTTCTTTTCATTCAAATACTAAGATTTGACAATATCTCAACCATTAAATTAAAACAATAACTTATTTTACCTTGAAATATGTTATCTAGATTCTTTGCCCAGATTTTTTACCCAACTTTATAACTCATTTTTTTTGGGAATTTTTTTGGGAGTTTTTTTAATTCGAATAATCACCTAAATGTTTTTATCTAAATTTTCTGGTCACGAGGGGTTGTTCCCAACAAGGTGGGCGGGGAACGAGGGAGCAGGGGAGCAATGGAAGAGGGCTTTAGGTAGGGCCGAGCGGGCAGCAAGAGGTACCAGGATGAGGCATGGCCCGCACAATAACAGATGTGATCTAGCCCGTGCCCCCTTGTCTACCCTTCTCCATTTTCTAATCTACTCCCCACCATTGCAATGTAGACCTAGCAAAATAATGGCATGATTCATCAAAAAAATATCTGGTTCTTATTTAAAAAGAAAGGTTCAGCCATATTAGAGTTATCCGCAAAGTACCCCAAATCCTCAGTTTCTAACCTGTAAAATGGAAAAGCCAGGGTCGCCGAGTCCACTGGCAGGGTTTCACTGTAGACCTAGAATAGAACACTGGATAGACTAGTTTTTGAGCTTTAGAATTCCCAAACTCGAGTTTGTGCCTGGCTTTTATTTTAAGCAATCATTGACCCTTCACATCATGCACAACTCTAGGATGTAGGATACATGCCAAAGTGTCATGACGTTCATGATTGTTCTTGTTTTTTTTTGGGAGATTTGTGCCACTTGTGCCATAAATAACACCTCCTCAAAACCCTCAAACCCTGAATTTTTTTCACAGGATTACTTTGCGGCTACACTCAAATACAGGTTAGATTCCCTTTTGCATGAAAAAAGGAGGACAAAAGACCGGTTCCCTTTACAAATAACTCAATTATCTGATTTGAGCTGAATCAATTCATAGAACATTTCTGAATGACTGGAAACAAATGATGGAGTCCGCATGACCCTCACTCTACAGTTGCACTGCTCCAAAGTCACCCAAAGTTGCACTGTTTCGATGCAAAAGTCAAAGTCACTATCAAAGTCAGCCAAAGTCAGCCAAAGTCAGCCAAAGTTGCCATGCTTAAGTTAGGCCCACTTCAGACCACCGTCAGCTCACTCTACTCAGCTCACTGAATTATTCCCGTGTCCGAGAGGATGAGCAGCACACTCTACTCAGATCGTAGATCTCAATATGGTCAAGTCACTGGACTGATGTGGCCGTTGTCAATATATCAGGCTGTGGCCCAGCTGCACTGACACTGGGTTCTGGAATCGCCGGCAAAGTGGTCACTCCATTTGTCCGGCTCCGAGGAACAGTAGACCTCGGATACCTGATAAGACTTTCGCTCCGCTCTACCGCTAAATTTACCTTCGTTCTTCCCTCAGCCTTGCACGCGTTTGGGAGAGCTCTCTGCTCCAGATGGATTGATGCTGGTGGATGCAGACTGGCTGGTACGTGAGCGCCTTGAGTGCAACTTCGGAGTGCGTCGGAAGAGAGGTGATCGAAGTTCAAGCGCTGCCCAGGTTCTACTGCTCCCTGCTTGGCTGGTAAGTTATTCTCGCACCCTGACATGGCAAACTATTCAACGTCGTCTAGCGTCTCTGTGTGCACTTGGTGGTGGTAGTTGGTCGATACAGCTGATCAGAGGACATACTTTTTCCCGTCTATACGCCCTGGAAGAGAATGAGCAACAGTACTAGGTGGTCGTGTATTGTATCCATCTGTTTGGGTTTTTGTTGTGTACTATCGACGTGAGGAGTTCTTTGTGAGTTCATCTACCTCTTCGGCATCGTGGATCTTAATCTCGAATCTACAGTATGTTTGCTGCTGTATCCTTCGTCGTGCCCATGTGATCATGATCTGTGTACCTCGTTGGTCTACATCATGAATAAGTGAGATATATAGTAATCTTGCTGAGAGTTACATGACATGCATGTTTTATGCTCCTTTCCATGTATGTCATTTTCTGTGCAGTTCCGATAGGTCCTGGCACGCAGTACCAACATGTAGTCTAATGATGCAGACGACGGCATTCAATCATACCCGACGTTTGGAACTTTTGGCGAAGGTTATCAGGATATAATGCTGCATCTCTATTCCTAATAGGACTTTGAGCTATTTACCTCCTGGTCGCGGTTTGAGGGAGCTCATGTTGGTCAGAGCGCTGCTTGAAATCATTGGTACTGCAAACTCGAGAACTTCTTTTGAACGTGCATGTTAGGGATGGGGAACCATTGCATATACTTAGTCAAGTACATTACCTGTAGTGCATCAGTTTAAAGATGTACATTACTAAATCGGCGACGAGCACATGTGGTCTTGCAATGGCCGTGCTTATGAAATTGGAAGAGTAGATTAAGTGGCTTCATGTATCCAAGTGCATCTGACGTATAATCTGATGGTCCCAACTTTCATGTAGTAATTTGTGTGATGGCTGAGCTAGGATTTTTGTGAAGTCGACGGCGTCTTGAAATTAGGCTGACCTGTAATATTGATTGTACAGGCACAGGAAGAGTTATTACAGTCCTGAGTTATAACAACCTGTTTTGACGACATATCTGAAACCTTGTATATGTAGCGTATGTGATGATTTAATTTGGCGAGGGTTTCGACTTCATTCCAAGCGCACCTTTCGAAGTGGTAGTCTTGAAGATTCACGTTTCTGCGAAGCCCTTCTCTCTTAAGGAAATCAAGTAAGGTAAGTATCAGGAAAAAGACCTTATCGACTTGCCTTAGAGAGCAGAATAGTGCATATCATTGTGGACGAGTATGGCAGACCCTCATGACGATCCTCCGCTCGTGGAAGCTATGGTGTCGCCAAGTGCAGGGCGACAGTTGCCTGATCCACCAGACACTGGAGGGGCCATGGAATTCGAAGAAGAGAAGGAAAGCAGTAGTAGCGGAGAAAATGGCGGCTGCAGTGGAGGTGTTGAAGGGGAGATGGAAGTGACACCATCAAGTTCAGACTGCACAATGCCAGCAGCTGATTCACAAGATTGCGCATCCAGGGGGCCCATAGCGGTCCAAAAAGATGCTGGCCATGGTAGAGCCCCTCCTTCTCTTGGTCGTGAAGACGAGGCTGCCCCTTCTGGTCTTGAAGACGGGGCTACCCCTCCTGCTCCGGAGATAGTTCTGGTTGCTAACACTGATGGGGCTGCGGATGTTGCAACTGATCTACATCATGAGTTGGCGGGAGATGATCGCGATGGAGCATGGTCGAAAGCAATAGAGGCGAAGGACTGTCTCTCTCTCATGAATATTCTTAATGCCCAAGACTTGGATAATGCGTCGCGTGTGCCGTTGTGTATGAAGAAGGGAGAGCAAGGCAGAACGGCGCTGCACGTGGCTGCGATGCAGGGATGCTTTCGCCTAGCCAAGCAGCTGATCGATCTCGTCTGTGAAATGCATCCCTTCGATGTTGAGGGTGGATGGTATTTATTTTTTACAAGAGATCGAACTAGTTTCGAAGTGTTCATGTCAGAGCCTTCGTATTGTTTTATCTATGATGAGGACGGCCGATCGGGACTAGCAGCGTTTGAGATGGCGAACGACATCATTGGACACACATCTATCTCCCGGTACATTCTTCACATGGGGCGAAAAAACCCGAAGGATGAAACATATTCAGGAATGTACGAGGCTTACGAAGGCACGGAGTGGCATACAGCACTCGCACGAGGGGACTGTAGAGAGTTAGAGATGTTGCTCGAACGCAACTCCCGTTGCTTGCTTGAAACATGTGGTGGATTATCGGTTTTGGATGTGGCCATATTAAAGGGCGATGACAAGCTGGTGAAGCAGGTGATGGGGTTGTTTTGGGCGGCATCTGATGGGGGTCTAGAAATTTGTTGGCATGAGAAGTTATATTTTCCATCAAAACTGACGTGGGAACAAATTGCAAAGCGTACTCTGAGTTTGAAATCTGCCATTGAAAGGGACTGGTTTCCAGATGTGAAACTAAGAGAAGATCTGCAATCTGTTGGGTCAGCCTTAGAGCTAGCTGAGAAGCTCGGGAGATCAAATGTAATCAAAGGATTATTGCAAAATGTTGCAGGTCATGTTTGTGGCTCAGAAAAAGGCGCATACGAAGATGGTGATCAGGACTTGTTAAGGGCTCTTATTGCATCCGGATTACTTGAAACTGGTGTCGGTTCAGGTTCCACAGGAGCTGGAGAGCCTATTGAATTGGAGCCCTTTGATTCTAGGCTACCAGAGTTTTGGACACTCTTGTTCTGGGCTAGAAATATTGAGAAACATTGGGATCAGAAGTGGACTGCAGAATTTTTGGTGGACGTGGACTACAATTTTGAAGATAGAAGTTCCCTCCGATTCTCCATGCTACGCTTGCATTATGCTTTCAAACACTTTTTTGAATGCGATGATTTTTGGCGATCGATTGTGGATGAGGCAAGATGTCGAGAAGAAGTTCACAGACTCCAAGTTGATGGTCAAGGGCGCACGCCATGGCACACAATGGTGGACCATTGTAATTCTAAGGCGTACGATTTGGAAATGGTACATTTGACTATTGGATTCCTATTGCATGTATCTAATTGTAATGAGCTGTAGAGTATGAGAAAGATAAAGAGGTATTTTTAAGGGAACAAGAGTGGAAATAATAAAAGAGCATGAGGTTTGCTTGAAAATTTCCTGTCTTTTCAATATAAAAGTCTAGCTCTTCAAAATGGAAGAATGGGGTGGAGAGTAAACAAAAGTGAACAATAGTTTTAGATGCCTTTGACGAAGTGTGGTGAGAGTGCATGATGTGTAATAAATCTCAATGCGCTCATGTTCTATGAGCTAATCATAGAGACTTGGGTTTATATCATTGGAGCTTAACATAATGATGAAGGCCAATGAAAAATGGACAGAAACTCACTTCTACCTCACTTTGTAACTAATCATATTGGTTCTAACAACTTTAAATCTCAAAGGGGACTTTCTCAAACTCTTGTACTTTTGCATTTATGACTCAATTTATTTGTTTGATGAATGTGTTGTTGCAGTGTGCATATCGATTTGATTTTCTTGATCTAGTTCATGATTCAAGAGGAAGGTCTATTCTGGAAAGAGCCATTTCAAAACAATTCTTGGAGCAAGAGAGTATGGTTACAAGTCATTTACTTCAACACTTTGAGAAAGATAAAAAAAGTCTGATCGTGAAGGCTTTTGCACATGAAAAGTTGAGAGATCGCTCTCCAATCAAAAATATTTCTATGTTCCATTGGTTATATTTAGCATCCTTTCTTTTAGAAGATGTTAATGTTCTACGCTTGCTTACAAGTGAAGAAGAGCATGAATATGAGGTACATGATGACATTTATCATTTCTTAATTTTGTGCTAGGGTATTATATATCATTGAAAATAGTTGTTACTTTTGCTCTATATCAATTATTTGAAAAAATTTATGTCTAGACTTTTTTCATGTAAAATGTTTCTACTAGACAATCAAGGAAATATTACATGCTACCTTGAATGATCCATGAAAAAAATATTGAATGGGATGACATTTGGTAAAAGAAGCACTCTGAAAGCTAGATAGAGATTTGAGTCATCAAGTAGAAAAGAATAATTTCTTACTGAATCATGATTGATGATTGCATGATGTAGAAGGTACAATGATTAAAAACTTGATATTGTTCATGTGATGAATAGCATGAAAAACACAAACAATTTGTAAGGGATGATCTTGATATAATGATGTGGAGTGTGCTCCACCATCTTTTGATATATTCTCCATGTAAATTGCTTATAGGTGTTCCAATCATTCTTTTATCCATTATTCCAACATCTTAAAAGCTTAGGCATTTATCGATGATATATATACTGATTAATGTAACTATTGTTCGCTTGCAGATCAAAGCCTTCCTGAATACAGTCCATGTGGGTGCCCCACGTGATGAGGTTCCTGGAAGTACGGGCCTCTTTATTGCTGCTGCATTAGGAAATCAAACATTGTTGCGAGAGTGGTTCAAATTCAAAAGTGACTGCATGGTTGAAGACTCAAAAGGGAGAACCGCTCTACACTATGCGGCGGACGCCAATGCACTAGAGCGCATTTCCCTTCCAACATCCTTCTTTTGTTCAGTTGACTACCCCAAGAAGGTGGAGGAGGAATGGATGAACAGGCGCAAGGGAGGGGGAGCCAACCCAAGCGTTGGACAACATGTGGATGGAAATCCTCAATCCAATGCATCTGTGGGTAGAAAAGCATGCATCTTGATGTTGCTACAGGCAGGTGTGGATTTATCACAAGTAGATAAGAAGAAAAATATCGCGGAGCCAGGCGCTTCTAGCAATACAGAGTTCCTAAGTTGGTGGTATGATTTGGTGGCAAAAGATTCAGATGACAAGAAGAATAGCTTCAATCAAGCTGGAAATGCCTTGTCGGTGGTGGGCACTTTGGTGGCTGCAACCTCGTATATTGGACCATTACAACCTCCCCTCAACTACTCTTACAATGGATATGTGGACACTTCTAGATCTCTTGTGAAGGTGTTCATGTGGACCAACACGTTGGCGTTCTACCTAGCCGTGGCATCAGTGATGTTTGCGGTGGTGCCATCTCTTCCCATGCCTCAAGAAGGCACAATTGATGAATTGAGACGAGCTCGCCATACGGTATTATCCTCACTATTTTTGCTTTTGGCATCGATCATATGCATCCTGGTCTCATTTGCGGCTGCAACTACAGTTGTTGTTGACCACGGCGATTACTATGGAGCCAACGATTTTCTGTTGAGTCCGTCGGTGATAGGATGGTTCTTTTGTTTAATTGCAATGGTGAGCTTCTTCATACGGGTGATGAGACTGGTGTTCTACAGGAACCCAACAATACGACAGATATATACCTTCAGTATTAGTGGTTTTCTGAAAAAGACTTTGAAAAGGAGTGGAGGGGCACTACAAAGAACATGTTGAAGTTTTGGTGCTTGTTTGGAAAGGAATGGAGGGGCAATACAAAGTCATTTACTGGGAGAAATTATCGGAGAATTATAGTGCTGTCGGAGTTGTTCCTGTTGATCTCACCCGTGTGTATTTTGGAACTTGGGCTGATTTGGATGATATTTCCGATGGGTAGAGGGCTCAGAAGATTATGGAAAGAGCAAGTCAGACATCAAGAGCCAGAAAGGCCACCTGCAAGTGAAGAGGAAGACAATATGCCACAAGGGACCCATTTCAAAATTTGCTCAAAGGCTTCGAATATGGGTGGATGAAGAAGAGAATTCGATGTTTTCATCTTAGGCAAATTTCTAGTTGTCTGGGTTGGATGTCTAGTAGGCATGTTGCTTTCCCAGCTACAATATAGCTTGGATACATACTTACACTAGTTGTTTCACTGAATTGTGGATTGTTCGATGGCTGAATGGGAGTACGAGGTGATGGTTGAAGTCTCGAAGGATAAGTATCTTACAACGTCTACTTTTAATGGGTGACAATGTCCACTTAGATTCGAAATAAACTTGTGTTTTCACACGAGGAAAGTCTCGAAGAAGAAATTTAAGGTAGACGTGGGAAGATCTGCCTCCTCTCCACGTGACCACAGTTGCTTCTTCTGTGCATTGCAGTTCGTTTATTCGTGCTATGTGCCACTCAATCATTGAATGCGTTTGTGGAACTCTACTACAAAGAAAGCACCAAATTGCACGTCCACCTAGCATGCATTATACCACAATGCGTACCCAATGTAGATCTTCGTGGACTGAGCTGGATATCATTATGGAGACACTAATCATCTTAATTGTATCATATCCAAAACAAAGCATGCCTGCAACACAACATAGCCCACCAAAACGTTCAATTGCTAGTCGGCCATTGACAGAGGGTGGGATATGGTCTAGCTCCACAAGAGGCTCCAACTCCGTTTGCCATGGAGTGGTCTCACAAGCGCATCCACAAGCTTCAAAGGAAGCAGTGGAACATCCTGCATCTCACCCCCATGAGATCATCGATTACATCAGAAACAAGATCATCAACTCCAGGGACACACGTGCATTGCTCAACAATGTATGTAGTTCACATGATAGGAAGCAATCAGAGACACTGATTTAAAAGAAGGTCTGATATCTGCACGTAAGGTGTACATCACGCTAATTCTACAGCTCATCTATGGACAAGTACTTTATTGAAACATCGTAAACTCGCTCCCAGCTCCTCAAAAAATGGTACCAAAGGACAACCGGTGCCCAGCATGCGAGTCTGAAGGAAATGTCTCATGACGGTCTTTGCATGTGGACAAGTATCGGCTGCTAGACTGCACTTTCAGCTCCTCACGGCACAGAAACTGAGTCTGGCATGTCTGGAGGACAAGAGATGGGGATGGTGAGGGGACGCGGTGGTTCAACTTGCATGGATTAGCGTCCACGGGTTTCGGAGACAGCCCCGTTGTTGGAGGATGTGTTCACGCTAGCCTTTGTCGCTCGGCTCCACGGTTCGAAAGCACAGCAGGCATCGCAACATCTTGTGATGCTTACACATCTTGCAGTCCTTGCTCTTTTGGTGCGCCGCCAATCTTGATTCTGGTACCGCTAAATAGCATTTTTGGCACTCTATATACCTGCGCCATTTTGTCCAAGTGCACATAATATCATGAGTTCCATGCGTGTACTTGAGCCAGTGCAGGAACTCTACGTCAGATGACAATTAGGCTAATATACTCGTTACACGTGCGGTTTTACATTTACCGATTGGGGTTGTCTCTCCTTGACCGATTGGTAACTTTCTCTCTACTCATGTGATAAATGTCATATGCCCCATTGCATCTCGACAATAGTGCATGTTCACGCAACAGAGATGGTATCAGAAAACAAGTGAATTACGCTTTAGACTTTGCATGTAGATGTTTTTGCACAAAAATGCAAACACCGTCAATGTGGCTAATATAGCCAGACATGGATTAGAGTGTTAACGAGAATAGTGAGGTTGCCTGAAATGTAGAATGCGCTGAATTATAAGACAAGGTGTGGAGATGTCTTGCCTCTTGCCTGACGCGCACTCGAAGAGGTAGTGATCTTTCAGCGACGAAATCTCCACAATCTGTCCGCAGTTGCTGTAGCTTGCCAGCATAGGACACTACTCACAAAAGTGCAGATCTAGGTTATCGCCTTTCTTGAACCGGGCATCTTGTTTGCCACATAACAAGCACGAGTCTGCGCTCTCATCTTTTGCCATGGGAAAGCCATGATCTGCATTTTGTATCAAGGTTCAAAACACCTCAAACAGTGTCCCAATGCGTATTGTTCAAATGGCCAGACACACGTCAACAATACTACAGTGGTACAAATGACCCAGATTTTGGGAAATGGAAAGGATAAAGATACTTGAGACACCGTCTGTCTATCTTTCTAGAGCTCTTGGCATTACGAATTCACTACACAGACATAATCAATAGCTTCATAATTACCCGAGGAGGACGACTTGAGGTGTCCAGTGACGCCTCGCCGTCTGAACCGTGACTCCGCACAAACTCCCAAGCAGCTTCGGCTTGGATCACACCAACCGTTTCGTCAACTGGTGAGGAAGATTGTTGAGAGTGGGCCCATCGTGTCTCTTGCACCTGCCACAGATTAACACTATTTCAGCGTAATTCAGGTCTTCTTCTTATCCGTGTCAAGTTCAGATGAGGTGTACTCAACCTTTGTGGATGTGGCGACATGGCTGAAGCTTGGTGAGTTCTTTGTAGGAGAGTCCGCGTCAACTACTCGACTCTCAGGTTCTTCAACTTTTTCTTCCTGCCCCGACTGCACTGCCACCAAGGAAAACCAAGCAGCTGTAACGTTCTACATGCGAATCGATGCTGCAGAGGAAAAAGGAGGAGAAAAAACACAGGAGTGCACTAGTTATAATAGGGTAGTAAGAGGTAGAGAGGTCAATTCTTACACCACTAGATCCTAAACCAAATATCCAGAAGCTGTATGGAAAGTCATAGATTTGTTGTGTGCAGTGGACATGCAAAATTTGAAAATCAAACGAAGAATTCATGTGTAGGAAAACAAGCGTTCTGACCTACCACTGAAGATCTGTTTGGAGAACCTTCTGCCTTGTTGAATGATGCAGTCATTTCATGGCCCTTGCTGTCAATGAATTCTTGTTCTTCAATATGGTCCTGAACCAGAGGTCAGAGGCCAACGTTTTGACCAACTCATGTAAGAGACCTTCCAGGCTCGTCCGCGGAAAATGTCCTCTCCTGGTAGTAAGTGTCATCTCCTTGCTCGGATTCATATGCCACCCTCTCGAAATTGGATGTCAAAATTTGTGCTTCAATGTGGACCTCAAAAGTTAGAGATATGGCTTGCTTTTTTATACCCGATCTGCTAACTAAGGCATTCATTGACTTGAAATAGTAGAAAAGGGTGATCACATGCTAATTACAATCATCCTCAAAAGCTCGGGGAAAAAAAAGCATTGCCCATATGTTTGTTTCCTGCTTCGAATCATGTATTGCCAAATGAGAAATGAATGAATTACCTCTCTGATCAGAGGCTTAATGCCTATCAGGTACTTGTCGATAGGAGGTCCCATCAATCTATACACCTCGGTTGTGACCTTAATCGCTGCATTGCGGACTTCCCCATTTGGGCTGTTGAATGCTAGGGTTACGAAATTCATGAGGGCATTCGGCTGGGAGGTTGAATTCCATACAGTGGTACTGCATGAACAAGTAACTGCAGCCGGCCTAGTACTGGTCTCCATATGCCCTGTGTTCCATCTCAAATGTCAATTCCACCATTTGAATAAACAAAGTTCCTGTGGAAATCAAACTCATTCACTAAAACTCTTAAATCGTCTCTCGTTGTCAACAATTAAATTCGACAGAAGTTTATCAATTGAAATCATGTACAACTTACAGCCTCAATCACTTTTTAATAGGCTCTAGAGTTAAATTATATCCATATAATATGAGAAGAGTTATGAAACGGACCTGGTTTTTCGGCAGTTTCAGCAACGGTCCAGAGAAGACATGAATTCCTATCTCTTTTTTAGACGCGAGGAACATCAACGTCTCAAATGACCCCTCCTTCATTCGAGCTTCTTGAGGTCCCCCAGCTTCTCAAGAAGAATAGCAATAAACCCACTTGATGAAATGTGTAGGTCTCGATGCGGGACTACCGAAGCGTAAGTTGTTACCACGGTGCGCAGAAGCTGCACATTTGTAAATGATTATCAGAAAAGGAGATACATCTCTTGTCCACAGCAAGATTTGGCAGTAATCCAACAAGGAATGTATAAATGTAAATTTTATTCGATTGCAATATGTGCAAGTCACAGTGAAACCCGTGTTTAAGTAGTAGCTCCAGCAGGACCCAATTTAAATTATCTACCATTGAAATGGCTCTGACCTGTAGAGAAGTGTTGAAAACATTGGCAACTCTGTCATTCTGTGTCCAAAGCAGCACTTTGTTCATCATCCTACACCAGAAGAAAAAAAACCGATGACACTGGTATAATCTCTTAAACTCACCGATTGTAATATAAGTTCAAGATGAATCACAGCTTGTGACTTAGATCTTCACAGACGGATGAAACATACAGAACGAGTAAACCCTAGAAGTAAAACGGATGTTTCTTCTATTTTGAAACATACAAAACGAGTTAACCATGTTCATCATTCTAACCAAAAAAACAGATCACAATGTTTATATTCTCTTACAGTACAGCTTCACAGGTTGGGACTCAGAGACATGAAACAGAGTAAAATAGATTCTAAAAAGTTTGAAAAGAAAACTTTCACATGCGCCAAAATGGAATACATATGTACCTGAAGGAAGGCACAGGCTCGTCAACCAGCTTGTTGGCGTTCAATGTATCTGTGAGGAACTGAAGCGCTTTCTCGCGCAGTTGCCAATGTTTGCTGTACAGACACTCCACCTGGTGGACGTCGATGATCGACAACACAGGCCCAGCTTCCATCTTCACCGAGTCTGCAAGCAGCTCCGGAACGAGCTCATCGCCATTGGGGAAGGGGCTCTGAAAGTCTCTCTTGTGGAAGGGCAGTGCCTGCTCCTGAGCTCTGTTTGTGGCAACGGAGGAATCGTGGCCGTAGTGCCGCGGCTCCGGAGTTGAAGTGCCCTCGTGATCGGAAACCAGCTCCGGCACCCTCCTTGGTGTGGTGGTGGGAGTCATGAAAGTCTCCTCGCGCATTGGCGAAGCGGGAATGGGCAGCTTCTCATCAATCTGGTACTGCGTCCCTATGGATGTGGTGCGCATATTTGGCATGAGTTCAGGATCCGCCATCAGCTTCAGCAGCACCAACTGTGGGGACTCAATATCGAAAAGACCAGTGCTGGGAAGGGACGATGTGGAAGCTGCTGGAGATGCCACCGCTGATGAACCATCGCATGTCTCCGAAGATTCTTCTCGACTGGCGCCGCTTCTGAGAGAGATTCTTGGACCTCTTATCACTTTCTGAGAAGGTGGTTCGATCAGCGTTGTGGGAGGTGTTGTTGTTGCTGGCGCTGAAGCTGATATGCCTATAGAAATGCAGCATGTAGACGAGTTATTTATTTGTGAGGTCAAGAAGACACCGTCTCTTTTGCTTTATTGTACTTCACTCCAAATAGTTATGAGATCAATTGAAGTGCTTGATGGTCTAATCCTTCAATTCAGTCAATGGAAGAGCTCAGTGGTCTCTGAACTCAAGGCAAAGGAGTTGTTGCCGTCTGGTTGGTGGAGGTGAAATCTCGGAGGTTTTGAGGACGCTGTGGTCCCGGTACCATGGGAGTGTCTCGGGTACAAAGTCTGAACTTTGCTTCTCATTTGACAGGACTACCGTAGGGATTGTGAATCCTTGGAAGTCGCCTTGTTCTGCACAGCACCAGCAATCACAGACCATGATTAAGAAACCTGCAGAGTGCAATAAATTAGTTGTTTACTTCTCATGTGCGGGCGATAAATGTATACACCAATTTATCATTTGCTGGTTCAAACAATGCTTACGAATCTTGAACGATGAATAAGCGGGTTTATGGTCCAATAATCCGTTGCACGATGTCCGATTCCCAGAGCCTTTTGCTCGTTTGTTTAGTTGCACAGCAAGGTTTGCGTCTTCAACTATCTGTGTCCATATTTCTCTTTTGACAATGGCAGAAAATGTGGCACTGATCATATCCTATGAAAATCAATCATTTGGACTTGGATTCAGTTAGGCTTCAACATCAAATACTACTTTCTTTACAGAACAAAAACAATCTGCATATTAGAGAATCCTGCCGCCCATGGTGCGTACCTCACATGATGACCGTCCCTGCAAGCTGATTGATGTCTTCAAAGTTGCTGCGCCGAGTTCTAATTTGTACAAGTTGTTTCAAACATTGTTAATAAACACTTGTGACCTTCTCGCCAGAAGAACGTAAGTTCCATGCATGTTGGGATTTTTAACTTTTCACCTGAGTAGTAGTTATAATAGGTTCCCTAAAAACAAATTATTTTGTGGATGACTAATAACTCTGAGAACCTATCTGAAGATTTGTGTTGGTCAATTTGCCCATGCTCTAGTAAACCCTCATCATTATGCTGCAACCGTTCCATTTCGATCTGCTCATAATAACCGCACAAAGCGCTAAATCCAGGATTGCCACTTACATCTCAAGTGCCAAAACATCAGTCATTGTGCCATGTATACATAACATGATAGCTTGAAGAGATATTTTTTTAACGAATTTACCCCGAAAGTATGTGCTCCATGACAAACAAGTCCACCGCATCTTCATCTAAAGGTACATTGAATAGCGAGATCACAAGTATCATTCAAATCCAGGGTCGTGATTCATGAAGAGGAACATACCTTGCAGAACTTTACAGTGTCATAGTCCTCGACTTCAACGGCTGCAAATTTTTGACGCTCCAGCTGCTTCATCTTCTTTCCCAGTTTTTTCAACCTCTCAATCGAAAATCTGCAAACGCTCAAGAAGGTAAGCGACACGATGTTTGCAAACAGAAAAGAAATCGTTACCTTCTCGTGTCCTTGTCTATTTGAAATCTAACGCAAGAAAAACATGGATCAGATACAACACTCAGATACTAAACAAAGAGTTTTCACTCAAGTGAAGCAAGATAACTAATGTATTTGTTAGTGAAGTTTTCGACCTTCAAACGTTTGGCTTCATCATAGTCTTCATTTCCAACTGCCATAATTTTGTCCTGAAACAGCTGTGACAAACAAAGAGGCATGATCCACAAGTTAGATGAAGCCAAGCCACACCTGCTCTTGATTTTCATTTAAGAAAAACCTAAAGTTGGAATCCTACCTGACGGAGACGAGATCCTGTGGCTGAATCAACTTCTGTGAAGTCAAAATCAACTGCTTTGGGACTTGGAGCCTGAGTTCTGAAGATAACACAAAATCGATATCTGAAGATAACACAAAACGATATCATGAATTGTGTGATATTCATAATGAATACCAAAAAATTCAGGGCTTCTATATCAGTTGTGTTTGTGAAGAAATGCATAATGACATTGCAACTGCATCTTTGAGAGAATATTATAATCTAACTGGAGGAGAGAATAGTGTGAGAGGAATCAGTAGAAATCCCTCAATTTCTGTAGTTTATGAACAATCCAGCCAACATCAAAAGAGTATCACCCAAGGCGCTTCCGGGAACAACGCTCCGGAAGAAAAGCCATCTGAGAAATCACGCTTCTGGTGAGAGCATGAAAACAGTTTTAGAATTCCGTCCGTAATATTCAAAACCTATTCAAAACCATCAGAATTCAACTCCAAAACTTTTGCTAGGACACTCTATTGAATGTGAGATTTTCAAATCTAGCTAATAATATTTTTCCTTTCATACTGTCAAAAATAAATCTCTCGTCTTTAGTGAAAAAAGGCATATAATTCCAAGTCAAACATTTTCACACATTATCACACATAGTCGGGCAAGGTACCAAAAAAAAATTCTTCTTTTTCACATAAAACTTTGTGCGTGTAGACCACCAAAATGAAATATCCAAGTTTTTAGCGGGTACCTAATATATCCGACGATCCTGCCAAAGGGACATGCATGTGTGCCCACACCGCTATCAGAGTGTAGCGAAAGCCCCGGCCCCTGTGATCAAATATCTGCAACGCAAGAAAGGACGGACAACTGGTTTCTCCAGACTATTGAAACAAAGAGGCGGAGATTCACAGTGTGTAGACTTATATGATGCACTATCGCCCAAAGAAACATCAAGTAGCCTCACTCCACGATAGTCCTCATCTAACCGTTTACTGTAGAGCTCTTCAACTTAGTGCGTTAAGAATATGGTGAATAGTCACAGTATCTAAACTTTTTGTTGTATAATAGTTGAATCTCAAAAAGTCATCTACGTCCTAGCAAAAGTGGACCGGAGATCTCCGAGTGTGAATACAATTAAAGTTCGGCCCCGAGAACGACAACCCTCCCTTACACTTCTGCCAGTCATCATCAAAGGAAGCGGAGCAGAGCTCTTGCATTCACTGCCATTAACCCCTAAATTTCTTTGATAATTTCACACCAAAAACACTTCAAAACTGCTCGTTTTAGTGCAATGAGTAAGGACAAAACAAAAAACTTTTACTTCTAGTTTTAACCGTTTACCTACAAACGCATTATCGTTTTGAACCGACCGAGCAACTCAAATCTTGAGTACTCTGCTTCCAACGAGATATCTCCGGATGGCAGAACGGCATTCATGACATATCAATGCTCTAGGCTCTAATATCTTCTATACTATTCTTGTACAGTTTTACATCATTGTATACAGGAAGGATGTTGGATGTGGACCCAGGTTTATTTGTCCTTCTCTCCTATACTACCACATATTTGTACATTGGTCCATATTACATGGTATGTTTTATAAACATGTTAGCTTTAAACATGTTAACATTTTGTTGATCACGACTAAGGAAACCCCACGTTTGTTCTATATTATGCATCACTGACATTGGTTCGTTTTGTATTATTGAAATCATCAGGATATATCCGGATGATTGATCAAAATTTATTCACTGAGTATCCCTTTCAATTTCTTTGGTGCCATTCATTTGCTAAACAAAAAATCGTTCTTCCTTAATTTTGGACTTTGCAAAGTCCCAAAATAGTTAGATATAGCATTGAGGCTTTTATTTTATGCTTTTGCTTTGCAACTTTTATTTTCTCTAATGACAAAAGTAAGGAGAAAGGGGCCTTAGTTTCATGACTTCTTCTAACTTGAGTTAAGAAAGGAATCAATTAGTTAGAATTATATATTAAAAGACAATATCATATTGAAATGTTAATACTATGACGTTGGAAAGTACTCATATTTAAAGGATGATAATTTAACAAAGGTTAGATATTATAAATAGATGTTGAATTTTTTTAAATAAAAATCTTATGTGAAAATGTTGGTAACTAGTATGTCCATTGTAAACGTGAATTCTAGGATGCAGAGGAAATTCCTAGATTCTAAATCAACCTCCAAGGAAGTGAACAATGTTTCAAATATATGAAGGGCCTTGATAAATTTTGAAGAACAGAGAAAAAGTTATGTATTGATCGAAATAATTTTCTATGATGTATACAGTTCTATACCTATAGGCAATGATATTAAAGAACTCCTTCAATCACAATTCATCTATTCTTAAAGTAAATTTAGATAGAAATAAGGCATTTGTAGCTCACTAGCATGTACTAGTGTGAAAATCGATATGTTCGTTGGTTAATTTGCATACCAATGTATGACCTTCTTCTAGAGATTGGACCTAAGAAATCAAAATTAGAAAGGACATCTTGAAAAATGAAATTACCATTTTGTACCTTAGTACCAACTCATGTGTACCATGTTGAATCAATAGAGAAACTTTATTCCATGTTGAACACGCAATTAAGCAATTATGCACTTGGCCATTTAAAAGTGCACTTGGGTACAACGGCGGCCATTGCGAACAAAAGTGGCAAAATTGAAAAAAAAAATGTTTTTCAAAGAAAAAAAAATTGAGCTTTTGCAACAATATTATGTACAATCATGGTTGTTAATATTGGAAGCAATTTTTTGGCATTTTCAACTAATTTTTGATGGCCCCCTGTTAATACTAGATAAATGTGTATTTAATATTGTTTCACAATATTTCAAAGATAGATTTGAAGGATTGTAGTATACAAACAGGCGTAATCACAAAAAAACATACTTTATGCAAGTGTTGGAAGTTGATTAAAAGATATTCTACGTAGTACATAATGCATACAATGATGGAAATTAAATATAGATGCTTCTACAAATGGACTTAGCACCAATAGTAAAAACACCTTTACTCTATAGGATTAATGATATAACGTCTAATATCACCCTTAGAATATACTACTCTTACACATACACTATATATCAATTACCATACACAACTAGTATACTCTCATAAAAGCACACTATCTACTTCATAGAATTTAGGGCTACTTGCAAACGGTCGTCATCGATAGCTTCGGTTTGCATTGCAATATATTGTAGTATGTGAGCCTTTGCCGATTGAAGAATGTGAATCCTGCTTTCAATCTCCACTCCAAATACATTGCGCTTTCTCCACCCGATGGCCCCAGACATGGTTCTTTCCGGTGTGTCTATCCATGAAAGCATATTGTCCCTTTGGATGTGTGGCCGTATTGAAGGAGTCTGAATCGTGCGGCTCTCCATTATCAATATTGAAGAAATAGGAACATTATGGCTGCACATTAGTCAAAATACATGTACTAATTGTTAACCTTCAAAGCACCATTCATCTGATAAAAGATATGTTTTTAAACACATATATAGAAAACTTCTGAAACCAAGTAAATTGAACTCTCGTAATCCACTCAGCCTAGGGAAGAAAATGAACCATGTTGTCTATTACAAAAACTTTAATCCTTCAATCTGTACTGTCAAATCTTTTGAAAGCTTCTGAATATGTTACTAAACCTTTGAAGATACAAGGCATTTTTACAACAAAATACTTCACAATTGCTCATTCTAGTACAATGACTATTAAAGAAAAACATCATTTTTTGACACATCTAATTATATGACTTCAATTCATACTTATTAGCCATTAAAGGACCAAGTGTCCGGAATTGACAATTTGAAAGATCAGCCGCACTCCCATGGTGTCAATTTCTGACATTTTTCTATTAAACATGTAGTGTAGATGGGCATTACTAATACCTTAATGGGAGATGAAATTTTTCTCGTATCCAATTTTCATGAAAAAATTCTAGGGTTTTCAATTTTATTTGGCAAGATCGGGCACGTCGGGCACCTGAAAAACATTTGCTAGGATATTCTATTGAAAGTGAGAATTTTAATACAGGCAAGTAATATTGTTTCCTTTCATATTGTACTAAAACTTATTATCTTTAGTGAAAAATAGCATATTAGCCTATGTCAAACATTCTCCCACATGGTAACACATTGTCGGGCAAGGTCCCAAAAAACTTCTTCCTTTGCTCATAAAACTTAGAGCTCTTTGTATTTTTTTGCCCTTATTTATTCCACATCAATATGTGGTGTGAACCTTCCTATTGACCATTTGGATTGTCAATCTAAAATATCTTAAGTTCACAAAAAAATAAAACGTTAATTGAGAATTTCTGAACCTCGACTTCTTGCATAGTTGTTTTGAATATGCTACTGAACTCTTCTACATCTAAAAATTCGTGTATAAGGAACTAACATCATGTTTAACACGATGGTACTGGATTTAGATATTGTATAGTGCAATAATTTGATACCAAGTGAAGTCAAAGTCTATTGATTCGGTAAATGCAGGAAAGAAAATGAGCCATTTGTTTTACTTCAAATACCATAATTTTTTGATTGGTGCGGTCAAATTTTATAAAATTTTGTGAATATGTAATTTACCACGTCTTCATTTAGATCATACGGTAAAAAGAAGAGATAAACAATTTTTATTTCCTTCTTTATACATTGCACTAGAATCGAACAGTTTGAAATGTTTATGATGTGAAACCGTCACAATACCTTAGGAGTTAAGCACGTCCTCACAAAATTTTGTAAATTTTCACCGCACGGATTGAAAGATTATAGTGTTCAAAGTACATAAGACAGTTAATTTTCTTTCCTACGTTGTGTGGATAAGCAAACTTTGACTACAGTTGGAGTTTTTGTTTTTGCACTACATAATGTTTAAGTTCATTACCATCCTATTAATTTTGATGTTATTTTTTTTACACGAATTTCAAGAGGTAGACAAAGGGTGTAGCATAGTCGAAACAATTGTACAAGGAGTGGAGATTCAAAATTTACCATCCTATTGTGCTTTATTTTTTGATGACCTCATCATGTTTTAATATGAGAATTCAAATGTTCAATAAAAAGGTTTACACCACATCTTTTTATAGAGAAAATAAAATGAAAATAATATAAAGATCTCTAAGCTTTATGTGGAAAGGAAGAAGTTTAGTTTGTACCTTGCCTAACAATGTGTGACCATGTGTATGTGGAATTGACTTAGGTTAATGTAGAAAATTTCACTAAAGACAACAAATGTATTTTATCGATACGAAAACAAATAATATTGCTTACTATTATTGACACCATTAGAACTTGATATAATCGCTAATAAAAACAAAAGGATTGTACATCCACAGAAAGGTTATTCTACAAACAACATAGTATAGAAGATCAATCAAGAATCAATCTGAAATATGTATAGAAATAATTGATTACCTCAAAGTATGTTGCAGGTGTTAGCGATACAGACATCATTGTTTGATGGCGTTCAACATTAAATCACCATTCCGTTCTTGTTGTTGGACATGTTTTCAACTCTTCCAAGAAACCTGCAAAATGTGCATAAAATTTTTATGGTGATTTGTTAAAATCATATGATAAAAACTATCAAGTATCTTCGTATTATTATTTATATATTATTAGACCAAAGGTTTAATATAATATGTAAAAAAATTATACAGTAGAAAAAACAAAGTCAAAAGTCAAAAGTTAAAATTGGATAAATCAGCTTGAGGCACAAGGTTTGAACTTCCACTTAAGGTTTCCTTACAAACCCTAGAGGTCTCTTCTCTTCCCACTTTCAAAGGTGAGCTCTCTTGCAATCATGCTGAAGCCATGTCAATTTTAATTTTCATTTACTAATTTCTGTGGGCTTTGCATGTGATGTCCAGACTGGAGGAGGAAATTTGTGCTTAGAGGGAATTTGTGTGAACAAGGTAAGTTTTCCTAACTTTGTTTATTTACTGAATTAGAAATATGCAACTCAAAGTTAAATGATAGTTACAACTTACAGTAGTGTAAGGTGAGGCAAAATCAATCTATAAGCACACAAAAAAGACACCAAATAATATGTTCAAATCAAATTTAGAAGAAATTGAAGGTTTATACAAGATGGAAAACATCAACTACTGAGTGACATCAAAACCACTACAACTGAGGACGTGAGTGTAGCTACACAAATCAGCCAACAAATTCAAACCCTAGCCGCCACATATCCAAATCCTAGCCGCCACAGATCAAAATCCTAGCCACCGCCACTAGAAATCCAAACCCTAAACTAAAAAATCCTAGCCACCGCGTTCCCATGAGATCCTAGACGATCCCATGGAATTCCGTAGACTAGAGGTGTGCGCGCGCACATCCCCAACTACTGGTGCTCCTCCATCCAGCACATCTGGACGAGATCTTGGACAAAAATTTCTGAGAGCGTTAGTAGCTGATAATTCTGAGAGATGAAAAGCTTACATGAGGATCAATGATTCGAATTGACACACTGTCGGAGCAAACAAACGTGGAGTCCTTGGAGCGGATGGTTGGATCTACAAAGTCTGACGACGAGGAGGCCAACTCCCCTGCATCTGAAAGCAACGAGAAGTAGACGAGATGAACATCCCTGTAAAGATCAATAAGCTGGGTTTCTTTCTATAAGCATAATTATCAGTGAGATTAGATTAAAAACGGAGCGCATAACTAGACTCGCGCCAGAAAGAAGAAGCGTTGGCACTTCAGCACGAGAAGGAATACTCCCTGCAAATCATCGTGCACTCGTTGCGAAGCTGCAGAGAAGAAGGCTCGAGGATACTTCCAGCAACTAGGCGACGGTCAGAGGTCGGTGCGGCGCAACTCCTGTGAAGACGTCGGGTCCGAGCTGCTGGTGAAGTCGTCGGGTCGGAGGTATGTGCGGAGGTCAAGCAACGTCATGCCTGAGGTCGGCCGAGATATGATCGGAGGTCCTGTGAAGTCGTTTTGTTTGCTCGTGAAGTCGTCGGGTCGGAGGTAGGTGCGGAGGTCACGCGACGTCGTGCCTGAGGTCGGCGGATCTCGGCACAACTCCAAGACCGCGGAGTCAGACTCGGATCAGGCACCAGCACATGCTCAGACCGCAACACGTTGGTTTCCCGACCTCATGCAACGTCTTCTAGCAGACGGGCTCTTCAAGCAACGTCTTCACAGGTACTAGCAGACACGCTCTTCGTGCAACGTCTTCGTGCAACGTCTACTGGTTTCCCGACCTCGTCGTCTTCACAAGTACCACGTGCGGCCTTCACCCGCGCGCAAGTTTCATGACCACGTCGTCATCGGTACTTGGAACGGCGCAAACGCGGAGGTTGGCAGAGGTTGGCGCAGACGTGCAGGTTGGCGCAAACGCGAAGGTCGGCGGAGGTCGGCGCAGAATCCCTTTCTCTCAAACCCCTCTTCCAAACCCCTCTCTCCCAAACCCATCTCTCCCAAACACTAGCAGCCCACATCTTCCCTCCCCTCCCTCTCAACTCCTCTCCATTGTCCTCCCTCACAGCCTCCCTCACAACTACTGGCGAGGGGTGTGCGCGCGCACACCCCTCGTAGGACTACCCAACGGTGCAATGGATTAATATCCTTTATTGATACCCGCATTTCAAAACCCTAATCCGAAACCCTAAATTGATACCCTAAGTTGATATCGTGGTTGATAATCGGGTAGTGGTGCCCATGAAGTCATACCCTGCTGGTGATACACTTGTTATTGATACCCAAAGTACGTTGGTCCATGAATTATGTTGAGAATATCTCAACCAAAAATCGTAAGAAATGCTTGTTTTTGTGCAATTAGCAAGGAAGAAACAGTAAAGTTTTTTTTGTAGTTCCAACCGTAGGATCTGAATAATGACTTATTCAGTAATATACTCACAAAATTTCACAAAGTTTAACCACACGGATTGAGAGATTATAATGTTTGAAGTAGAGAAAAGGCTCATTTTCTTCCCTGCGTTTACTGGATCAGCAAACTTCAACTTCAATTGGTGTCTAATTTTTGCACTATAAAAGGTCTCAATTAATTACCATAATGTTAAGCACGCTGTAAATCCCTTACACACCAATTTTTAGAGATAGGAAAGGAGTGTAGCATATTCAAAAAAAATGTGCAATGAGTGGAGGTTCAAAAATTCTCAACTCACGTTATATTTTTTTGTGAACTTGATATTGTTTGAAATGAGAATCCAAATGGTCGATAAGAAGGTTTACATCACATAATGCCGTAGAAAAAATCAAAAGTGAATCATACGAAGATCTCAAAGTTTTATGTGGAAAGGTAGAAGTGTTTTTGGTACCTTGGCCACAAATGTGTGACAATGTGTGAAAATAATGGACTTGGATTAATATGTTGTATCACCAAAGAACCAACAACATGCTTAACGTAATGGTATTGGATTTAGATCTTGTGTAGTGCAAAAGTTTTTAGGGGTAGACAAGGGGTGTAGCATATTCAAAAAAATTGTACAATGAGTGCACTACACTACAAAATTGCACTACAAAAAAATTGTAGTGCAAAACTTGCAGCTTTTTACCAGCAATGAGTGCACTTGGCTAAGTGCATAATTGTGTAATTGCGTGTTGTTGTATATCTTTTAACTTTCATGTTTGTTGAAACTCTTAATTGCTCAAGTCATGAATATATATAGGGCTCCAAATCTCTTTATATAATTATCTTATGTGCACCCAAACTATCCATGTTGGAAGGCAAAGCTTCCTCTTTATATTGGTATACAAATTGGCCCCTCTTTAAAATTATTAAACACATATCAGCTTATATGAATCTTGACTTACCTCAACGACTCCATTTGTACTTTTGTCCCACTTCCACTTGCTGACCTTGTTGTCAATCTTTTTTCATTGCCAAAAAAATTTCAAGACAAAAAAGTTATAGTATATTCTCTCTCTAGACATTTGTCAACACATTCTTTTGTTTCACTTTATATCTCATGCAGTTTTATATATTGACTACTGATTATTTTTGAGATAGACATTTAAAAATAATATTTGCACATGATTCATTATCCTCAAAAGGACCAAGATTTTTGATTCATTATCATCTAAATTTACATGATAGAAAACTATCTGAATGTATATTTGATGTGATTCTTTGAGATGTTTATTAATCTTTTAAGGCCTAATGTCCATTTCCTGGTCATTTTGGCACGATAATCTCAATAGCAAATGCTACAAGCCACCTCCATGACGTCCAGCGAATTCTCATGGTTTTGAACCACCCGAAACCATACCTGAAGTTTTAGAGTAAACATATATCAAGGAAAGTGATGCAAGCTTAGGCGAGAGAAAAAACTGCATGTGCCGACATTTATCAATCAACAAACGAAAGCTCACAGTTGGCATTCTCAGGAAGAGGGCAGAATGAACCAACTGACCATTCTCGAAGACAAGGTTCGATCGTCGTATGAGGTGATCTAATGCAATTATGTTCTACAGTAAAAACGATCCTACTGAATCAATGTCATCCTGTGACAGTAGCTCTGTCGATGTGCGCTCAAAGGAATTAGATCAGTCTAGAATTGACTGAATCGAAGCTCCTGCACCCAGAGAACTCAGATCATTCTAGAACAGGCTTAATCAAACCAGGTGATCTCGGACACACATAGAAGAGTTGCCGTGGGAGGATTCTCTATGAGGAAACTTGAGACTTCTGAGCCGCAATGACCTGCCAGAGGATGCTCTTCGACTGGGACGAGCGCGGCGATGCTTGAGGCGCAGGATGAGCTTGCGCCGCAGGAGCAGTTTCTTCTCCTCCGTGGCAAGAAATCTATCGCGCCGCCTCTCTCCATGTCTTCGCAGAGCGGTCGCAAGCGGCGCAAGGACTTGCTCGAGTGCGTCGCGGACCTCTGTTGTATCTTCCTCAGCGAGACTCCTCAGACCACATTCTATCACGGCTATGTCTGGCATGGTGGGCGCTTCTCACAACTTGCGCTCATGATCTTTCTGTGGACTTTGCTGTCTGTTGTGAGGAAAACCGATAGTAGATTGCCGGAAAGCGTGCAGACAACTTGGAGCATCCCGGTAACTTCAGCCAGAGCATTGGGTGTTTAATCGACATCGCTGGACTCCCTACAAGATTGAAAATGTGATCTGGCGAGGCCTCACTGATTATGGCAGGATTGCGTGGGACAGGATTCGGACGGCCAATTCGGAAATGAACAGGTCCAAAGCTGCGATCGATTTTGACTCCAAGTGGCGCTGCAATAAGGCTTTGGGTACGAGGGCAGATAACCGGGTGGCATGGGTTAGAGAGTTTCATTAGGGTCCCGGTTCTTTTGGATCTGGGCTGCTGGCCTTGGCGCACCTTTGTTTTTTTTTGGTTCCCTTGGTTCTTTGCAATTCAAACTCCATTTCGCAAAGAACCAAGGGAACCACAGCCGCCCAAAGGCTTCAGTATATGAATTATAATGTTTTTTTTTATCCAAAACCTTGGACGCTCGCCATAGTTTGGGCATTAATTTTGACGGACGGACTCTCGACTCGGCCAGGTGTGAAGCGACCCTAAGTAGTCCTCCATTGCGACAGTGAGCCGAGCTAGAACCACTTGCGTCAAGCGCGACGCTAGCAAAGCAACAAGGTCATCGTTCTCGTGTGTGGCACCTGGATTCGACTCTTCGTAACTTGGACGACGTAGACGAGCAAGTGCAGAAAGCCGCCTCCAAAGCAGGTTATCCAGCAGTTCAAAAAGCCACTTCAACAACAAGTGACACCGATTATGATAAGTGCAGGTGAGTAAAATATCGTTTTATATAACCATCATACCTTTTGCTATCCACGTAATCTGCTGCTGCACTCTAACAAGGAGAATTTACCATCCTACAAAGTGCGGACTTTCTTCGATGATACCATCAGCTGAACAATCGGTTATAGTCCAGCATCGTCAGGAGCAAAACAGCGAGCATGCCGAGACTGTAACCAAGGAGGTAGAGGAACTCTAGGAGGGGGTGGTGTCACTGGAGGCTTGGACTCCCTCAGTTCATTTGGTCGATCAACAAATCTGCAACAAATCAAACAACAAGGCATCAAGAATCATATGGGTACTCTCAAAATACTAGAATATAACTGCAAGAAGCTCACGAAGGGACAAAACTACTCGTGCATCCTAGGAAGAACTGTATTATATTCAGGGAGTCTCAAGTGATGACTATACTCACTCTATGTAAGCCATTGGAGCTGCGTCTCCTTGCCTAACTCGTGTAGCCAGCACTCGCGTGTAGCCACCTGCTCTATCCCTGGAAATGAAAGGAATGCGTATCAAATGCAAAGTTGGCAAGAAGAGGTACTCATAAAGGTAGTAGAGCTAAATTTCCTGCTGAGCATGCAATGTGAATCCTGGGAGAGGAGATTGCTACAGATGATAGATTGGTTACAAATATATAAAGGCAGAGGTCAATCTAAAAGAACTTCAAGTGAAAAGAGTTACGTCCCAAACGATAACAGCGAGGTCGAAAATCTCACAGAAACATGCATAGGATAAGGCACCCCCGCACTTACTTGTAGCGGAGAGCTAGTTCTGAGAAAATCTTGTGCACATTTTCATCTCCATGGATGACGGAGGCAGCTCTTCGCCTCGCAGCCAATGTACCCTGCAGTATCACCAACAATCGTTTTAACGAAAAAGTGTACAAGATGATCTCTCACATAAATGCACGTGCATCTGTAGTTGTTACCTCTTTCCCAAGCTGCACCATGTTATCTGCCACTCTCCTCAGCTCCTTCGCCTGCCACGCCCAGTCACGATAAGAAACGTAAAACTCTTGTTCCAGGTTTACTCAAAATCAACAAACGTCAGGATACGTGCGGTCATGCCCTTCATCCCAACAGTTGCAATTCCTCTTCAAAGATGAAAGCCAATCCGGAAATACTACACGAAAGCTGACTGTAGGTGGCACACAAAAAAATCGCAAGTGATTGTAGAAGAAGCAGCAACTCTTGAAACTTAGCATAAACCCTGAACCCTAAACCCCCGATCGCTAAATTCCACCCAAATAATTCAAAATAAGCACAATGTCCTCGGAAATCAGCCTCGCATTGCGACAACCACGAACTCTGCTCATGATCAAACCCTTGAATAGAAAAAAGAACCCTAATTCCCCACCGTGACAGAATTCCTAACCTTTGGAACCGTGGTTTCGATACGCTCATGCTGCACGAGCTGCGAAACGAGATTCCTGCACCAACGAAACGCCACGAAAGTTAGTGAACCCGATCTTCCGCGCCTCTCTCTTTCTCTCTCTCGGAAGAGGGGAATGGGACAAAGGGAGAGAGACCTTAGGAGAGCCCATCGGTGCGCGGATGTGCGGCCGAGCTTGCGCATAGAGTGGCGGTGCTTCATGGTTGCGCCCGGGTTGCGGTGCGCTAGTCGAAGAAAAACGCAGCGGAATGCATGTCCTCGACCAAAATCACTGGCGGACACCGAAGAGCAGAAAAATACAGTTGGAAACGTGCGCGTGAAGAGCGTTAAACCCTAAACCCTAACCGGGCGTGGGGCCCGCTTAACCTGTAAACGTTAGAATGGCCCACCAGTGGCCACAGTATTCTAGAGAAGAACGCCGGTTCCCGAAGGGAACCGGCGTGAATAAAGTGTCTGTTCGTTCCACTACTAAGACCATGCCCACTGGACAAGGAATTAGTAAACTGGAACTACTTCCCTCTCTCGAGGGTAGACACTATGTAACAAGTAGCCAAGGAACCGCAAACCAACTGACGAGCCACTAACTAACCGACAAGGCAACAAACGAACCACCAATCAAGCAATTCGTCAAGAAACCTCAAAACCAACTAGTCATGAAAAATCAAGGCGGGGGAAAAATTTAAGGGGGGAGGTCTTGTGTATCGGGGAGGGCTTGATTGTTTTCGATTTTGCGTTTATGTAGGAGAATGGACATGGCATATTGAATAGCAATGGTGTTAATGTTTTTAAAGGAGGTTTTAATTGTTTCAATGGGTATTTTGAAGGTATCTTCAAGAGATTTCATAGATGGGATAAACGTGGTGGCACGAGCGCCGGATGTGATTACAATAAGGGGGTCGACCTTCCATCCGAGGGCGATGATGTCGTCAATAAGGGGTTGGTATTTATCTATTTTATTTTGGATTGTTTCCGGGGAAAATCTATCGTTGCAATACGTGAATTCAATGAATTGAATGGTGTATTCTTGGTTGATGTTATCGGGTGGTGGGTCATTATATGGTAAACCTTTAACGCAGAGGATATCCGGTTTGAGCCTAGCGTTGCAATGACATCTTTGGGTCATGCATGAGCATGGGAGTAGCCAAGGGGGGACCGTATTTTCTTGTGGATTGTTATTAAAAGTACCGGCGTTCATTAATATAAAACATCTCGATTTATTGTAGGAGGTGATTAGTTTTCGGACTTCCCATACCGCTTTATTATGTCTTTTAACAATTAGAGAGTGTATGTGGTGGTTTTGGCATTTGAGTAGGACATGGAGCCATGTGTCGGGGTCCGTTGAGGGGCATATGGGGCATGTTATGGATGGGAATCTTTCTATTCCAAAGAAGAGTTGTTTGCGAGCGTTTCCCATATATTGACCCGTACGGAATTTGATGAGGCATGTTATTTGCGAGTCTGGGATGATGGGGTTTTTCCAAAAATTTGTAGAGAGTTCATTGTCTATGTCGTTATTGTTAGTCCATTTTTCTATGTTAGGAATATTTTCTGAAATTGTGTCAAGGTTGTTGTAGAGGTCTTGTTTTTTGAGATATTTGCCCAAAAATCTAATTGGGCCTTTGTCGGGGGTATCTTCTTTGGAAGGCCAATCTTCTTTTTGAAAGTAGTATGGGGTGGCATGGGCATGTTCGTGTGGGTCTGTGGCGTTTTTGTGTGTTTTTTCTCGGCCTTCTTTTGCTAGTTTGTCTGCTTGTTCATTGCCATCAATGTTAGCATGGGCTCTTACTTTGTGGAGGGTTGTGATTTGTGTACGGTTTTGTAACATTTGGACCATTGATGTTAATATGGTTTGGTCGGGGTGGCTATTGTGAAGGGTAGGGTGTGTTATTTGAGTGTTAAGTAGGTAGAGTGCATTTATACAATCGGTGAATATATGTGCGGGTTCATCATTGTATTTTGTTGTGATGATTTGTAGTGTTTTGTGGATGGCCATGAGTTCTGCTCTGAGAATATTTTGTAGTCCATGAAGTCTTTTGGCTAGTTTAATTTCTTTGATAAAATTATATATGCCGTAGCCAGCTTTTTCTCTGCGCCAAGAGCCCGGGCTAATTTGTTCTGGTGGTTTGAAGGAGCCGTCGGTGTAATAACTGTATGTGGGGTTAAATTTTGGTGTAGTATGGATTTGGTAGTCTGGAAGAGGGGGAGGTATGACGGAGTAGTTTAATGTGTTGTTGACATAGTTTAGTTTTGACCAGTTTTTACTTTTGTTTACAGGGGTTTGTATAGGTGTTGGTGGGGCCAGTTTTGTGTATAGTCGGTGTATGCCTAGATTGTTTGTTACGGAGGTAAGTTCCGCAAGTTGTTCTAGGGAGCCAAGGGTTTGATTTTGATGGTGGACGCATAGTATTTGTAATGTAGATGGCTCTATTCGGGGTTTTTTTAGCTCGGGTGGAATAGTAGGTTCTTCGTATGGTATTGTGTCGGCTTCGAATAGTGCAATGATATGGGAATCTGGGAATGGATTTGGATGTTGGTTGTTGTTTTGGTACCAATTACTGTTCGGTGCGATGATGATTGTTTTTGTGTTATTTGGATCGTGTTTGGCGGCAAGTCTAGCCCAATGTATGGCTTGATCCATGTCCTTCTCGTTGTGGGGGTGGGCTATGCCATTACCGGTCCATTTGTAGTCAAAGGCCTTTCCTAGGGATCCGAATATTTTGTCTCTTTCATGCGGTGAGTAGAATTTTTTTAGTTTGGTAGAACATGTGACTGGGGAAGAGAAGTATGATTGCTCGATATTAAAGGATGAGATCAGTGAGTCTAAAATGAGAGTGGGTATTGTGTATTGGGCATTTTTGAGGGGGTC
This sequence comes from Bryoerythrophyllum caledonicum, assembly GCA_963971425.1. Lineage (NCBI taxonomy): Eukaryota > Viridiplantae > Streptophyta > Bryopsida > Pottiales > Pottiaceae > Bryoerythrophyllum > Bryoerythrophyllum caledonicum. The sequence goes on from OZ020514.1 coordinate 11,016,074, forward strand.
AGTTTTTGGTATTCGGTATTTATACCTTTGGTAGAGCCATATTAGTTCGGTTTCAAAGGGTTGGGTCGTTGGTTCGATGTTTGTAGGAGTTTGTAATTTGGTATTATATTGATTCCATAGCCATTGGAGTCGGGTAACGGGGATGGTGTGTAAATGTCGGCCGTTTTCTTCGAATAGATGTGCATGATTGTTATCTATTTGAATTGTGTTTGAGGATGTAAGGATATCATTTTCGGGGTTGCATTCTGTTGTGTAGATGTTTAAGAGTGGGATAATTATGGGTGGTGTTACGGACCTTGAGTCTGAGAATTGTTCTTGGGGGTGGTGGGCAAGGATGATATCTGAGTATATTTTATTTTGGATCTTTTGGTAGTATTGTTTTAATTTTTCAATGTTATGTGTGGAGGTATTGGTGTCATGCCGTGGAAAAAGGTCTCTTTGGGGGAGCCATTTATTGTATGTATTATCATTATGTTGCCATTGGCATAGATATTTTGTGTAGGTATTTTGTATGTTATTTGTGTCTGTGTGTTGAATATGTTTATGGTTTATGATATTATTAATGGGGTATGTGGTAGGGTTTTTGGGGATGTATGTTGGGGGGCGGGGGTGGTATATATGTGGAGGGTTAGGGGGATTGGTTGGTGTGGGAATATTTCTTGGGATGATGTTATCGTTGAGGGTGATGAATGGATCTTTAAGTGTATGAGAGTATGGGTGTATGTTGCAAGGGGTATGACATATAGTGGGGCATGTTAGGTGGCAAAATAGTTGTTTAGCAACACTTAGGGCACTCTTTATTAGTTTAGATGGGGTGAAGTGGTAGGTTTTGAAGTCCTCATCGTTCATGATGTGTGTACCGTTGGGTAAGGTAATTTGGTTTAGCTCAAAAATATTTTTTGAGAGGAGTTTTTGTAGAAGCTTTTGGGAGAGTTGGGCATTGAGTGTGTTATGATTTAATGTTTCTTGGCGCCATAGTATTTCTAGTGTTGTAGGATTAGTGAGGAAGTTCGGGAGCGTACTTTTAAGGTGGGCTTTAGCTACATATTTTAATAAGAAGAATGTTCGTGTTATTGGTGATCTTATGCAGTCACTTTTTTTAATTCTCGGTATGTTTTCAGCGCCACCATATTGGGCAAGAACATAGTGAGTTAATCCATTATATATTTTCCCAAGTCTCCCTTTATCGTTTAAAGCATTTTGCAGTTGTTCGCCTATACATCGGAGGTAAGCATTTTTGAGGGAGAAGGCTTCAAGTCCAAATAGGTTATGTGGTAGTTGGGTTATTGCATTTGACATACATTTTGGTAATCCACATATGGTTTTTTGTATGGCTATTATTTTTTTGTCAAGTTTTTTGATAGCTGGCATAGAGTATGGTACACCGTAGAAACTGTATGCCACACCTGGGCGTAATACGGTATCAACCATTTTTATTTTTTGTTTCATGGTGGCCGGGCATGTTGTTAGTTCTTTGCATTGTTTGATGAGTTTCGTCGTTGTGGTGTGTATTTGGATTTTCCATTTTAGTGAGGGAACAAGGTTTGTGCCTAAGTATATGTATGGTTCATTTTGGTGTAGTATGGGGATCGGTTGATTGCGGTAATTGATGTTCGAGGCTTGCATTAGGGCTTTGAAAGTGGTAGGATTCAATTTGGATTTGTTTGGGCATCCGGTAGCGGCACATTTTGGGACACCTACGTCCATACCGGCCCATTTACAATATCTATCAATTTTATTTAGTTGTATTTGGATTGATTTGATTTTGTTAGTTATGGTGGCTAGGTCATCCGCATATGCGGCAGAGTTTATTATGACCTGTGATGTGCCAAAAGTGTATCCGTAATTTCCTCTTTCGAGCCATCTGAGTAGTGGTTCTAGAAATATAATGAATAGGTATGGGCTAAGGGTATCCCCTTGTATAGTTCCTCTTTGGATGGGTATAGGTTTTGTTTTCCCAAAGTGTTCACCGGTATAACATGTAAATGATTTAGAATAGATGTTTCCAACAAGTGTAGTTGCATCTTTTGGGTAACCAAGGTCCATCATTATTGCTAAAAGTCGGGCATGGTCAATTGAACCAAAGGCATTTTTGAAGTCCACGTATAGTATGTATATATCTTGGTTAGTAAACTTTGCGTCTTCTAGTGCGGCTATTATAGTTTGTATTTGTCGTGCGGTACTTCTCTCTGCTCTAAATCCTTCTTGACTATCATGTAGGATTTTGAATTTTTCGCCGTATGAGGATAGTATGGAGGTGAGTGTACTGGTAAAGAGTTTGTATATTGTGTTAGCTAGTGCTATTGGTCTATGGTTGGGTAGTATGGACGGGTCGCCTTTTTTGTATAGTAGAATTGTTGTACTTAATTTCCATGAGTTTGGTATCTGTTTTTGTTTATAGCAGTGGGAGAAGAATAGAAATAATAGCTTGTGAAATCTTGGAGGCATGTTTTTGAGTATTGAGTTTGGTATGCGGTCTGGGCCTGGGGCTTTATTGTTTCCAAGATTTTGAAGGCATGTGTCGTATGTGGCTCTGTTGAGGTATTTATGTAGTGGAATTTCTGGTTCGCCTCGTTTGTCAAGGGTATATCCGTCCAGGTCGTGCCAAGGGTATTGGCGTATTGCACATGTGCATTCTATTGTATGTTGTGGCTGATAATTACATGTTGGTACTGTTGGTCTATTGGTTTTTGTTTGTTGGTTGAATATTTCATTCGCAATGTCTTCGGGGCTGGTTAGAATATTATTATATTGATTTTTGATACAATCCATTGGTGGGGATTCAAGGTTTTTGAAGACTTTTTTGTTAATTTTTTTGGGGCTGATTTCGTATAGTTGTCTGTATTTTGATATGGCTTTTTTAATGTTTTCTTTTGTGTATTTTGTGATTATTTTCCTGGCTTGTATGTTGGCATTTTTTGCAATTATCGCGATATCTTTTATCCATGTATCGTGGGAAAAGTCCGGAGGCGGCGGGATAGGGATTTGGATGTGTTGTATAGTTAGTAGTTCGTTGTGTATGGGGTGGTTACGCCATTGGGGGTTGTTTTTTACAATTCTAATGGTTTTACGTATGGTATGGTATGTGGTTAAGTGTTGTTTCCACATTTTAGAAAGTTTGCGGGGTAGATACCCGCCTTGTTGGGAGGATCTATTTGTCATTTGGGGTATGGGGTGTGCTCTACAAGTTTGTTCTAGTGTATCAGATATTTTATTGATGAGTTTGTCTAGAGAGTGGCATGCTTCTTGCCATTGTGCTTGTGTTAATTGACTATTATTTTCAAGAGTGTTGATGAGAGAGTCTATTTGTACAGAATTTTCTTCGAAAAATTTTGTGTTGAATTTTTCTATCTTGGTTTTTGGGATGGGGTTGAGTATGCGTATAGTGTCTTTGTTTGGGATTGTAGGAGTTCTACTAATTAGTGTGTTATTTGGGATGTGCAACTGTATGGGTGAGTGGTCCGAGTTGAGAATAATATCTTTGTTTGTTGTGGAGGTGTATTGTGTATTGTTGTTTGTATTTATATAGAATCCATCTATTAGACTCCAATCACTATAATTGTAGCCACCTTGTCTAGAGAATTGTGTATTGGTATTGATGTAAGTGAAGTTTAAGTTTTCTGTGAAGCGGCGCCATTGGTAATCAATGTTTTGAGGGGGGGTGTGATGGTTTCCATTTTGGCGGCCAATTAGCGCTATGTCTCTATTGAAGTCTCCACATAATAAGTATGTATGATTAGGATGATTATTAATATGGGATGTAATAGTGTTTTGTATATCTAAGAGAAATCTAGTATCTTCGGGATGGGATGGCATATACATGTGAAAGATTAACCACGGTTGTAGTGGGTGATTAGTGATTTTAATTATTTGAATGTACGGTGATATGTGCATTGGGGTAGGGATTTTATTGATGTTGCCTGGGAATGTATATTTTTTGTGTATTAATGTAAGGAGGCCACCGCGGCCCGGTGTGTATGGTCTCCGTTGTTGAATGCATCTAGTAAGTGCATGTGTATTGTTGAAGATGAGTTTATAATTTTGAAATATATTTTGTATATATTTTGTGGATTTTGTGGTGGATGTTTTTGTTTCTTGTATAACTATTATGGCCGGTGGTGTGTCTGTGTATGTGACTAAGGTTTGCAAGCTAGGAAGAGCAGTATTAAGGGATGAAGCATTCCATGTAATTATGTTTGTGTTTTCGGCGTTTGAACTGTTATTATGGTGTTGTGGAGGAAGGTAGGAAGGTGGAGGGGGCGGATGGGTATATTCAGGTATGGGGTCGAAACATTTTAGTGATTCATCAATAAGTTTGTTAGGGAGGTAGGGGAATTTTTGTTTTATTATTATGTTAGATGGCGGTATGGTTTGATTATGTATAAAGTCGTACAGTTCTTCATGTATTGAGTTTCCATGTTTTATGATACTTTGGTTCTCTTCGAGAAATTTTGTATAAGGGTGTGGTGTATGAATATGTCTTTCAGGTGGATTTTGTAAGTTTGATAAGGTTCGTAATAGTGTGTTAGTCCATGTAATTGTATTATGGTTTTGTACATTTAAAAGATGGTTACATTCGTCTATGTTTGGGTGAGTGGTGATTATTAGGGCATATAGAATATGTGTTGGTGGATGCATATTTTTTTGTAGTATATATTGGGCAATATTTGGGTGTGTTGTGTTATATAGTTGATGTAGTGTATGTGTGGGTTTTAAAAGGGGGGCAAATGTTTGAGAAATGTGTTTGTATTCCGGTTGAAGTTTTATGGAGTTTGGTATGAAATAAATTTTTGCGTTCTTCTTATGTGTTGTAGGATGTGTTTTTAGTATGTTAGGCATGGGTCCTGGGTTGGTTTCTATATCTCCACTTTGTAGTAATAGGGTTTTGTAATATGAGGGTTTAATGTGTTGTTTTAGTTTTATTGTTTTGTGTATGTGTTTTAGGTATTTTTTAGTTTTTGTTTTCATGGTTGTAGTATTTTTGTTTATGTATTTGTGTATGTTTTTGTTTGTGAAATTTGTTGTGGTTTTGTATTTTCTTGTGATTTCGAGCTTTGTATACGGGTGTGTATTTTTGATGGTGTTTGTGTGGGCTTGTGTATATTTGTTTGGATATTTTTTTGTGTGTGTCTTTGCGGTGGTGTATAAGTGGGTTTTTGTCTGCGGGTGTGGATGGGTAGTTGTGTGTATATGCTTGCGTGTGTATGTAGTATGTGTATATTTGAGTTTATGTGTGTGTGTTTGGATGCATGGGTGTGTTTGAGTGGATGTGTGTTCATATGTATTTGTGGATTTTTCGTATGTGTTTGTAATTGTGTTTAAGTGTGCAAATGATTGTGTGTTTGTTTTGATGTATTTTTGTGCATGGATGTGTGTGGGTGTGGATGTATTTATTTTTGTTTTTTGGGGAGAGTATGTAATGATGGCGGTTTTTTTGTTTGTGGTTGTGGAAGGTGTGTACATAGAGGGGTATGTAGGATGATGAGTGTTTACATTGGTTGGAGGTGTGTGTGGGAGTAGGATTGATGTGTTATGAGTCGTTGTGTGAGTAGTGTTTGTAATGTAGGGATGTAGTAGGGGTGTATGAGTGTTGAGTGTGTGTATTCCATATGTATTTTTCAAAGAGATATTCATACCGTAATGGTATATGCATTTCCAAAGTTTATAGATATGTGGAAAAATTCCCCAAGGCCAATACATGTGATCACCATGTGGTCTCCAAGTCATGTGTTTAGTTGTGGATGAGTGATAGTAGAAGTATATAGTATGTCTAGCATAGGAGGTGGGTAGTGAAGAAGGTGTATAGACTATGGTGAGGCTAGAGTGTACTGTGACTATAAGAGTAGAATGATATATCGTTATTGATGGCAAATAAATGAAAGAGTAGGGATTCTGGGAGTCTATATCTATTTTGAGAGGTGTGGAGGGTGTAAGTGTCATAACTATTGGGGTATTAACTATCATATTGTAGTGTAAAGGGGAGAGTATACTAGGGGAGATAGTGATTTCAATGAGTAGGTGAGTGCACGAAGAGAGTTGGGAGATGTAGGGGAGGGAGGTGACAACCTTGTTCACCCATGTGTTGCCACATTGGTGATTTTTTCGACTGTAGTCCTTGGTCAATCCACGTTTGAGTGGTCTTCTAAGGCTGGGATAGTTGGAGGCCGCGATCCTGTGATTTGTTGCATGGCCATCAGTGCAGAGGCCATCAGTTGTTCGACATTTGAGAGCTTCGCCTGTAACTCACTGGTGCGGTTATCGGTGTAGGCCTTTGTATCTTTGATGATGTCCTCTCTGAGGGTGGAGAGCTCCTGACGCAGTCTCTTGTTGCCTGCATCTATAATGGAGGTCATTTCTGACCTGGTAATACTAGCAGGAGCAGGGGTAACTTGGAGGGACTCTACTGTATTTACGAGGGCTTTGTTGATGTCATTAAAGCCCCACTTCTCCAGTAGTGCGGTGGTGGGTGGGTCATCACCTTCAAGGCTGCGGCGGTGGGGAGAAATCTCCACTTGATGTCGTCCTATAGTGAATGTCTTGTGTAGAAACTGGCGGTAGATGATAGGGTTAGGAAATTGCACGTTGGCACTACCATTGTGCATTCCTCTCTGCTGCCTGTGGAACCATAGGGAGATGACATTCTTGGCCTCAAAGGTTTTATGGATAGCATTCGTGGTTTCTGCCACGTTCATTAAAATGGGGAGTTGGGAGAGGGTAACTGTCAATGCGTCCTTCTTGGCTCTATCTGCGGGGGAGAGGCCACCAGAGCTACTAGCACGTGCTGGTATCATCTCGTGGTGTGTGGTGATCTGGTGAAGCTCAAACTTCTTGGCCTGTTGTGGGGTTGGGGCGACTATAAAGGCGTGTGTCTCTTCTTGTACCTTCTGCACGTCTGTAATCTCAAATTCCAAGTTTCTCGAGAAACTATTTGTCACCACGTCCTGGAAGAGGGTGTGGGCAGCCATACCTTTAAGGGTCTCGCTCTTGATTCGCACTGATAAGTTCTTCCGGGCCACTGCGTGGAAAGTTTTACACACTTTCCCTAGGGAGGCTTGTCCTAAAGGGTCCAGATGGAGGATAAAATATCTAGTACCTCGAAGAAGGGCAATAGCATCTACCTCTGGCCTGAGGAGGTGTAACTTGATGATACCGGACCATATACCCCTTTGTCCCTCTTTTTTGACACCCTTACATAAAACGGCGATAGGGTCCATGAGGTTGGTGCCTAAGGGGATTTTCATGTATTCAAGCCTTGCTAGGGCTAGTCCCTTCACATCGTCATGGTGCATGGGATGTGGTGGCAATTCGAAGTGAATTGCCACATGAAAGTCGTAGGAAAGTCCAGTGATAGGGCTTGTAGGGATGTCAAAGGGTACCTGTGTCAGGTTGTAGTGTTGGCCCTCGATGTTGTCGCTGCGTATTGAAGAGTATAAGAGTTGTGGTATCCTAGGATAGGCCACATTAGCGCTGATGGCCTCCTCTGCTTCTTCTTTGGGTACTCCACGAGTGATCATGTCTCTAACATTCTCTCCACTAAATAGGGGCTCCTGTCCTGCATCTATGGCAAGTTTTTCCATAGTGGGGAAGCCTAACCAAAATCGAAATGATGAAAGGTCAGGGATGGAGACTTGAATGGTGGAATAGCTACCTCTAGCTTTCTTGGATGGGGTTGGGCCTCCGCTTGCCTTTGATACTAAATCTTCAGCTGTTGTGATCTTTAAAACTCCTGTGTGGGGGTTTTCGGTGTCCATGGCGTCCATAGTTGGTGAAGGATGTTGATTTGGAGTTTCTGAACTAAGGTTTTCTAGTGGTTCTTCACTATTGATCCTCCAATGTACTTCTACTCCTCTATTCTTCTTTTCGATGGCTATGCGAGGAGTGGATTGGCACCGTTTTCCAAGGTTTATGCAATTTTGACGGGCTCTACTAGTGGTGGTGAGGTAGAGGGTTGAGTGTAAGGGGAGCGAGGTTGGGGAGAGGGTGATGGGAGGAAGTAGGGGGAATAATAGAGGAAGGGGGAGGTCCCAACTTGAGGGAGAAGGAGGTTGTAAGAGGAGATTAGGGTGTTTATGGAAGGTCGCAGGGGGAGGAGGAGGTCGTAGAGGTTTAGGTAGGGAGGTCGCAAGGGAAGGGGGATTGGAAAAAGTGGGATGATGCCAGCCTGTTGGGGACCGTTGGGGTCTGGGGGTCGTAGGTTTTAGTAGGGGGGGTCGGGTCAGGGGGTCGAGATAGGGGGGCAGCAGGGGAGTCGGGACAGTGGGGGAGTCGGGATAGGGGTAGGGTCGGGACAGTACTAGAGTCGGGTTAGTAGGGGTGTCGGGGGAGTCGGGCCAGCTAGGGGGTCGGGCTAGCTGGGGAGTCGGGACAGTGGGGGAGTCGGGGGGTCGGGACAGTAAGGGAGTCCGGTCAGTGGGGGAGTCGGGGGGTCGGGTCCGTATAGGAGTCGGGACAGTGGGGGAGTCGGGGGGTCGGGACAGTAGGGGAGTCCGGTCAGTGGGGGAGTCGGGGGGTCGGGTCAGTATGGGAGTCGGGACAGTGGGGGAGTCGGGACAGTGGGGGAGTCGGGGTAGTAAAGGGGTCGGGACAGGAGGGTCGGGGGGTCGTGGGTAGTAGGTCGGTTGGTAGGGGGGAGGTCGGTAATTCGAAGGTGTCGCAAGTCGCTGTGTGTGTCGTTTCTCCTTGTGTGTATCTCGTCTCGACGCCTGGTCTTGATGGTGCTCTTCTTCTGTTCTCCTTGCGCGTGCTTGCCTTGTTCCTTGTCCTTTTTCTTGCTCGTCTTTATTGAGTTTGTCTCTGTTCTTGACTCGTTTCTTGCTCCTGGGTCTTGTCTGCCTCGCTCTCTGTGCTTGTTCGTGTTTGTCTCTGTTGTTCCCTGTTTGTGTTCGTCCCTGTTGCTCCTTTGTCGTCTGTGTCGCAGGGGTCCGTGTGCGTGGTCTATGACGTTGGAAGTCCGTGTACGTGGTCTGTCTGCCTCCTTGTGTGTCTTGTCTTCCTTCTTGTCTGCGAGGGCTGGGGTTTACAGAGAGTGTAGGGAGCTGGCTGGGGTGTGGGGAGGGGGAACCTGTTGCGGGGGGAGCTAGGTTGCATATAGGTTGGAGGAGAGGGAGGGAAGGGAGGACGCTGCAAGCTGTGGGAGAGAGGGGGCACCTGTTGCGGGGGGGGAAGGGACTATGGAAGAGATTACGGAAAGACGAGGGTTTAGCGATAGTACTCACCTGATTTGACCTTGTCCTTGTTTGTTCACGTTCGTGTTGTCCTTGCCAATGAACTGCGATTGCTTGCCTGCTGATCTTCGGTCGCAAATCTCCTTCAAATTGCTTGACTTTGCTGCTGATGCTTGGTACGGCTATGCTTGTGGTGCAGATTGTTTGTGGGTGCGCGTGGAGAAGCTCCGGTTTGGTGTTGTAGGGTTGCTGATTCTCCGTAGTTAGATCTAGATCTGAGAAAAAAATCCAGCGCTTCGGCGTGCAGTCTCGAGGTAGATCTTTGAGACTTGTTATGTTGAACTCCACTTCAGAGGTTGTTATGTACTGCTGAACTTCAGATCTGGTATACAGCTCTCTCAAACAATTGATGTCAGAGTTGTCGTGTAAAGTGTATATGTGCTTAACAAAACATGGTGACAATGTGTGGATAACAGTGGTGAAGCAAGGAAAGGACAAAAAAGTGTAAGGGAGGTGAGAGGTAGCCTGATGTGGTGCGGTGTTGATGCCTTGCGGCGACGGTGGGGCGGTCTTGTCGTCAATCTTGTTTGCTTGTGCACCTGGGTCGGGGAGGAGGAGGGAGTATGTGGTAGGAAGCGGATTCAGTTAACCTATTCTCCGATCTGAGATTGAGTGACCTTGTGGGTAAGATTGAAACGGCCAGATCTCTGCTCCAACACAAGTGTCCCTAGCTTCAGATTCCTCACAGCAAGATCTTGCCACCACCTCTCCACCCTCAATCCACAAACCCCAGATCTAAAGAATTATGAGCCTTCTCAACACACATACTCTGCGTTCCACTTCTAACCACATGCCAACCACTAAGACTCACGCAGGCTCAACAACAGGGCCAGCCACCTCCTGTTGTGCGTGATCTAGGGTTTTGCATCTATGTCCCTCCTCTCCCCTCACCAGGAAATGCGGAGCTCTACTCAGTGTTCATCTCGATTCGACCCTCCCCTTTTTCCACAGTATTCTACATGTATACTGTCGTATTTGAACATGATAAGGTTCACATATTGAAATGACCTCCAAATGAAAGATGTTCATCGAAGAATCTTTAATCCAAAGGTGTAAGTTTTGTTAGGTTTTAATACAGTTTTTTGTATTCTATAGAGAAACACACGTGAGTGTATATATGGTTCCCATGGTTCGTTTAAGGGATAACCCTTAAACGTCAGCCGGGAATTGTATATATAGGCACGTATTTTACTCTGTAGAATACAAAAAAAAATATCAAACCTTAACAAGATTTACACCTTTGGATTAAAAATTCTTCGACAAGCATCTTTTATTTGGAGGTCATTTCAATATGTGAACCTTATCATCTTCAACTACAACACCATACATCTAGAATATTGTGGCCACTAGTGGGCCATTCTAACGTTCAAGGGTTAATACCAACGACCAGACAACAACCGAATGTACCCAGGGCCTAGATGATGTTATGCATATTCTACTTATTTTAAAATTTCCTAAACTAGACCTGAGTTGCCTGAAAATGAGAGGGTTAATTTCGTGTGTTCCCTTCTATTTTATAATAGTAACCGGGATCATATGGAGAGGGTGACTTGGCTTGGAAAAGGTGTGGGGAAGTAGTGTAATCCGTCCCATAACTAATCAAATCCGATAAGTAGCAGCTATAAAATTGGTGTATATTCAACCCACTTCCATCCCATTACGACCCGTTTTATTCCAAATAGTAGTTTGCTACTAGTCAGGACCCCCTACTCCTGGTCTGTGCTTTTGAGGGGTGTCTATTGGTGGCCACCGGCTGAAAACAAATACCGAATCAAGATTTGACATACATGTGCTGAATGTAAATTAGTGTAGGCGATATACATCAATAATGAATCCACACTATGGATGTAGAAAACGGTATACTAGTCAACTCCTCAAGAATGTAGGATGCTATGGGGAATTTTAGTGTGCATTTGGATAGGGCCTAAAAACATTGATTGCCATTACTACTTGTGCATTTCATATTTGGAGGAGAAAAATGCAAGATAATTTCTCATGCTCAATCTCTTTCCAAATTTTGGTGTAAAAAAAAATCATATAAGATATGTTGCCATTTAAAGACCAACATAAGCATACTAGCCTGTCTTGAACAATGCTAGATTTGAGAAAGAAATATAACCTTGTCCAAAAGATATGTTTATTTAGATTGAAATTTTTTGCAAGTGTCATTAACTTTGTTTTATCAAGAGTTAATAAGGATTGTTTCCACATTATTCAATTATTTGGTATGGAGGTGTTTAAGGTAAGCTTTGCCTACAATACATCCTTCCATTTTCATTTTTATGTTTTAAATGGTTAAAAAGAAGTCTTTTGGGAAATTAGAACACAGTGTTAAAAAAAATTAAGATGTAAGATGATCATTAATTCTTGCAAGAAATAGTTTTAGAATTATCTATAAGATTTGGTCTGAAGGAATTCAAAAGTCAATTCTATTTTAAATGAATTATTATGATTTTATGATGAATTATTGAATCAAATCTATGTAGATCCCTATAAATGTTGTTAGTGAATTCCGTCCTTGTACTCATATCATCCACCGATCACTTGCCACTACTTTGGTGATGATTAATTTATAATGAAGTACAAGATGACTAGATTAGAAACTAAGTAATTAGATACATGTATATTTACAAGAGTTTGCTACATGTCCCACACATATATAGTATCCTCCACGGATCCATCTTTGTATTCATTTGAAAGAATGATAACTTATAGAGTTAATCCTACAAGGCCTACGAGGTCTTTGGTGGGTTGATTTTCATGCTCTAGATGTTGTAATTTTTCCCATGATTGACCATTGTCGTTGCGGTCTTCGGAACCACGTCAATTTCCGCATCATTTTTTCAACGCATCTCTTTGATCTTCAATCGATGGAGGCATTGGCAAACTAAAGTGATTTCCATGAACTAGGGTCTTGATGAAATGAATTTATTGCATAGGTGATGAATAGCATAAACTATTACGCTTGTAGACTCTCCTAAGCCTTGCTAGCCCAATTAGACATTATTCAATTAAAGCCAATCCAAAGTCTCACCCAACCACAATTCATGGTATTTATTTCATTCTTATGGTATCTTTAATGACAAGAAATTCTACCACATAGGGAATAGCCCACTAGCTTGAATGAAGAGTGGGACATTATTTTAAAACTTGTCAATGGATATTTAACAAAACGTGGAAATAAAGAGTCCAGGAATAAGAATTATTGAGTTTTTATGCAATTGGCACTCAGCCGAGAACAAGTCCAATACAAGGTAGAGATATGAATATTATTTAAAACAAGTCTCTTGAAATATAAATAGAAAATATACATGAATAAGGAATGCATGTGATTGGCGGTTTGCCGAGGCAAGACGAGAACTCGTATCATGACATCTTAACACTCTATAAGGAATGGGTGTTGTTTCAAAAATGTGTAATAAATAATTTGTATCTGCAGTGATTGTGGATTTACTCTCTAAAGCAATATCCATTAACACGCAATTAAGCAATTATGCACTTGGCCAAGTGTGCTAATTGGCGCTCAATAACAACAAAATTTTGCAAGGAAATGTCTTTTGGAAGGGAAAAAAATCCAACAATCCCTATTTTTTCTTTGCTATATTTTTGTGACAATTTCATTGAATATTGGTTTCTCAATGTGTACATAAGTAAATCATTTTCACCATTTCGGTAAGATTATGCATAATATATGATTACGGTATTTCATTTTTATTCCATTGACAATATTACATTGACCATGTACTTACAAGAAACTATTCATATACAATTTGTTGCATGAAATATATTTTATATGAATTTAAATAAATTTTAGTGTTGTGCTACAAATACAATTGTTAGGAGATGTAATGATAAAGCACGCAATACAATGATGAAGTGTGAGGTTTAGAACTCTATATTTTTTATATATATAAAACCATACATGATATAACTATTGAATACTACAAAGATCATATACTACAATAAAACAAACCGTCTCTAAAGCAAATATACCAATCACACTATACTAGTCACCTAATTATCATGTATGCTTAGCTACGGTATGACCTCAGAGTCTTCATCATCCTATGGCGATATTACTCCCGTAGCGTGTTCCATGGCAATATTTACCATTTCAGCCAACTCCTCTTCTTGCACCGGACTATCTCCAAGACTGACTGATGTAGACTATTCATATCTATAGCTGCCGAGGTCGCCGTGCCGCGTGTGCCTTACGCCATCTGCATCATAATAGAAGCCATCCCTAAATGTCATCGGTGCACTGAAGGTCTCCCGAAATTGAGCAACATCTTCCGTTTCGCTCTGTCTTGAAACAAATGGCAATATTGGTCCAGTGCCACCTCCAATACCTTCAGTGCTCCCATGTGTCACAGATCCAAGCTTTAATGGAGCAGGCCCCAAAGATTGTCCACCCCTACTCAACTCCGAAAAAAACATGAGAGAATCGGTCGTACATTGCTCTGATTTTGATAGCTGAGAAATGGATATGTTCATCCCATCTGTTGGTGCCTCTGAAGGAACATCCAGTACCCTGGTATCATCCCCCATTCCAACGGGTGTCTCATGTATACAAACTCCCACATGCGGCTTGTCCAGCTATCGATTCACGGCCCCTACCACGCGATGGCGATGTCCTGCCCCGCAACGTCGATGCCCTGCGACGCGATGTCTCTGAGCGGCCACTTGATGTCTCTGAACGACCACGCGATGTCTCTGAACGGCCATGTGATGTCTCCGAACGGCCACGCCACGGCCGTCCATCAGAATCTGGAGCTATGTTGCCCTCTTCACGTCGTGGCTACTTAGATGGACGACCACTTGTTGGTGCTCGAACACGGGATGGTGGCAGTTCAGTGGGCGGCCGCCAATCCAACTGTGTTGGCCTTGCTAACGCACGATAAATGGGCTCGGACTCCACTGGATCCGCTGGTAGACTTGCATGCTCTGGCTGCGTCCGCCATAATGCCTCATACATGGTATGAGCACTTATAAATCTTCTAGCGCGTGAAATCACAACGGATGAAATGCATAAAAACAACGGATGAGGAAGCAAAAATACAGTGGATGAAAAGGCAAAAACTAAACGAATGAAATGCCAATAAAGGGATGAAAAATTGCGGATGAAAAATTGCGGATGAAATGCCAAGAAGTGGCTTCCGCTCTAAATCTGAAATTAATATGTAATTAAAGAATTATGGACTTGGCTAATTTCAGCAAATAAACCAGAAAAATATGCCCGGATTTTTTTACAAATTTTTTACAAATTTTTTTGAATTTTATTCAAATTTTTCATATTTTCAAATTGGAATGGAAAGTAGGCTTCATAAACTTCATTTCATTATTTGGACTCAAAATCACAAAATATCATGTTAATGACTCAAATTCACATTTAGAGTTGGAGCTAGAATCTACGAAATCGGAAGAAATTCTGCAAATCTTCACTATGGTGATTTCAGCGACCTTTGAGGATTTTTAGAAAAAAGAGAAAAAATCAAAAAAATCCGAAAAAAATTGGGATGATACCTCCAAATTCAATCTACAAGGGAAAAAAATTCAAGTTGTTTTGAATTGTTGAAAATTACTTATAGGCATTTCAATTTCGTCCAAATCTATGGAAAAAAAACTTTTTTTTTAAATTTTTTTTTAAATTTTTACCCTTACAACAATACAAGGTTTGACCGGGTATATGACTGGATCAGGGTATGACCGGATACATGACTAAATAATGGGTATCAACGAACTCTAGAAGGGGTATCAACCAAGAACAACGGTACGATTAAGAGCCTCGTGCATACGCACGGGCCGTAAGAGAGTTGAGCCCACTCAACATTGCCGACGCCAAACCCTAGCCCGCCTACACTGCCAATGCCGCTCCGAATTCCACTACGCCGCTCTGACCCTAGCTGCTTTCATACTACTGACTTCGACACGCACAACACATGGAGGAGAGAGAAGGAGAGAGATGAGGGTGAAGTGAGGAGAGAGGACCAGTAGATTAGTTAGGATGTTTGCAAGTTGGTGATGTAGCTTGTAGGTTTTTTGCACGTTGTTCACTCATCTACTGGCAGGTTGTTCACGCGGCTTAGAGCGTTACTCACTCACTCACAGGTTGTACACTCGTACCTTGTTCTTTAGGTGAAACCCTAAAACACCCTAGGAGAAACCCTATGACACCATAGGTGAAAACCTAAGACACACTAGTCAAAAGTTAAGGACACCCCCGCGTACGCACCCCCCTGAGGTGAGAAGTCCAACGATGAAATTGGCGGTGCCGCCGAAATTAGGGTTCCAAAAATAAGGGTTTCCAGATTGCCGACAAAGTTTAGATAATTAGGGTTTTCAGATGTAGTGTCTCATGTTTTCCAATTAAGTAATGACCCAACTTTAAACCCTAAACTGAAGTTCACAAGATAAAACGCAAACAAAATTAAATTATAAGCAGTTTAGAATGGTTGTGCACCTGAGTAGTTTAGAAAGGACGTGCTACTTTCTGCTTTGAACCTGCAATCACATAAAAACCAGTGAACAACATGATAGGATGAAGTAGAAATCTTGACCATCTAAAAACATCTAAAAACATGATATGTGGAGCTCACCTTTGGATGATCGTAAAAAAGAGACTCACTATTATGAAATGGCTCCCTTATATGGATTTCTAAACTTTGTGGTTAACTACTCTACTTTATACATATAACAAATATTACCTTCTTTTAAGAATATTACCTTGTGGTCAAACACTCTACTATTATACATATAAAGAATATTATTTTATGGTCAAACAATCTACTTTTATACATATAAATATTACCATCTTTCTTCTTACCAAAAACAATTTTGTTTAGTGTAAAAAGTACATTTTAACCCAAGTCGAACATTTTTAGACATTTTGAGGAAGGGGGAAAAAAACTTGTTTTCTACATAAAAACTAGAGATCTTCAAAGTCTTTGCTATTATTTTTTTTTACCACAATATGTGGTGAAAACCTTAGTATCAACCGTTTGGATTATCAAAGTATTCCATATTTGTGTTAACAAAAAGGTAAAACGTGAATTGGTAATTTTTCATTTGTTTTCAATTAGACATCAAAATTAGATGCTTTGCCACTTTTTAGTTGTGGTAGTTTTGGGTGTTTCTTGATGGAAAAAGGCTTGGAAATTTAGGGGTTTGTTCCTTGAGGATACTTACGTTCCTTGAAATTTTAATATGAAAATGTCCTTCATAACAACTTTTTGGAGGTATTTAAATTATTGTATTTGGGTTGATGGTTTGAAAGTTAGTTCATACCTAATATTGGAACTTACAACTTTTGCTATTACTCTCTATTGCCATTAAGATTTTCCATACCCATAAAGGAAAAATAAGACTTTTGACATAAATTAGAACTTTTGACATTTTGCTTTGGCTCTCCTTATGTTTAAACTTTTTACATATTATATTAATATTTTGAGCTATGTGTAATACAAAGATACTTAGGAGTTTTTATCACATAGTTTACCATATAAATTTTATGCATGCGTTGCAAGTAAAGTGAGAAGGGTTGAAAAACATGATCAACAACGACGAAATGGTGATTTAATGTTGAACGCCATCAAGCACCAGTGCGTGTACCACTAACACCTGTAACATATATTGAGGTAAACATTTATTTTTATACAAGTTTAAGATTGATTGTTGATTGATCTTCTGTACTATGTTGTTTGTAGAATAACCTTTATGTGGATGTACAAACCTTTTTTTTATTTGCGATTGTAACAAGATCCAATGGTGTCAGTAATAGCAAGTAGACAACATGGTTCATTTTCTTTCCTAGGTTCAGTGGATTCCCTTCGTTTCAGTTCACTTAGATTCAAAAGATTGCATCAAACATGATGTAGATTCATTATCATCATGTCAGAAATGATATTAGTTCTATTTTATACCAATGTTTAGGGATGCAAAAGAGGTGTAGCATATTTAACCCCTAAAGGATCAAGTGATCAAAATGGGCGTCTTGAAAGTTCGGTCAGGTTCCTATGGTGTCAATTTCTAACATTCCTCTTTGAAAATTTTACTACAGAAAGGCATTACCAAGACTTTTGTGGGAAAACAATTTTTACCTAAATTGGACATTTAATCAAAAAGTTTTAGGGTTTTGAATTTCAAATGGGGAGAGCGGGCAAGTCGGGCACGTCCAAAATTTTTTGCTAGAACACTCTGTTGAATGTGAGATTTTCAGTACTCGCAAGTAATATTATTTTTCTTGATGTTGTCAGAATAAGTTCTTGTCTTTAGTGATAAATAACATATCAACCTAAGTCAAACATTTTCACACATTGTCACTCATTGTTGGGCAAGGTACTAAAAAAACTTCTTGTTTTCCGAATAAAACCTAGATATCTTTTCATTTTTCACTTTTTATTTTTTCCACAACAATATGTGGTGTAAACCTTCTTATTGACCATTTGGAGTGTAGGTTGGAAGCAGGCTTCGCATTCTTCAATCGGCAAAGGCTCACATACTACAATATATTGCAATGCAAACCGAAGCTATCGATGACGACCGTTTGCAAGCAGCCCTAAATTCTATGGAGTAGATAGTGTGCCTTTCTGAGAGTATACTAGTTGTATATGGTAATTGATATATAGTGTATGTGTAAGAGTAGTATATTCTAAGGGTGATGTAAGACATTATGTCATTAATCCTATAGACTAAAGGTGTTTTTACTATTGGTGCTAAGTCTAATTGTAGAAGCATCTATATTTAGTTTCCACCATTGTATGCATTATGTACTACGTAAAATAACTTTTAATCAACTGCCAACCCTTTCATATTGTATGTTTTTTGTGATTACGCCTGTTTGTATACTACAATCCTTTAAATCTATCTTTGAAATATTGTGAAACTATATTAAATACACATTTATCTAGTATTAACGAGGGGCTACCAAAAACTAGTTGAAAATGCCAAAAAATCGCTTCCAATATTAACAACCATGATTGTACGTAATATTGTTGCAGAAGCTCAATTTTTTTTCCTTTGGAAAACTTTTTTTTTTTTTTTTTTGGTTGCAATTTTGCCACTTTTGTTGGCAATGGCGGCCGTTGTACCCAAGTGCACTTTTAAATGGCCAAGTGCATAATTGCTTAATTGCGTGTTCATTGTTGCATCAAAAACCAAGCGAACCAAAATACAAAGAAGATTTAAAGAGGGTACGTGAATTGATTAATTTAGATAAGAAACAAAATACATTTGCGGATGACCGCCGATTTCAATTTGTAACATCCGGCATTATAACATTTCACAAATTTCACAAATCACAAATTTTATGTAAATTGCAAAATAAATGGCATGTCCATGCCAAAGAAAGCAAGACACAAACTAGAAATAAAAAGAAGTCTAGAGTGCTCATACAATTTGCAGTACTAAAATAATAATTTCAAACATATTTCCTCAAACTCATACTACTTTATATAAGTATCCTGAAATTCTATATAGTCTTTATATGATGTCTATACAAAGTTCAAATAGTAAAAATCTATATAAATAAAGGACAACATGTATATCCATGTGTAAAAAAATGTTAACGATATTTAAGTTTTGGGATGCAATAATTAAATGAATAATACTATTTTTGTTTAAACATGAGGCATGTATCATTTCAATACAAAATTTTAGTTTAATTTTGAATATTTAATACATGTTATTCATTTTATAACTAAAATAGTAATCAATGTATCATAAGTATTAAATATTAAATCGAATTACAGATATATTAAATTGAAATACTCAAAGAACATCATGAAATGACCTCATTGGTTAAATGTATAAGTTTTAGTTGTAATATTAAAATGAGATTAATGTTGAAGAAAAAAAATGATAGTGATTTTAAAACTAATGTAGTAGATGCAAAATTAAATTAAATGATAAGCAAAAGGTGTTGTAAAAATTTTAAGCAATAGTCTTAAAAAAAATCAATTCATGCATATTCTGAAATTGTGTTTGCTAGGGCACCATATGTACCATTAATGTATGAAAACCAAAGGATCACCATATAATTTAATAATCTACTCTTTATTTATACAAATTCAAAATATTTGAATTAATGATTATATATTTGAAATTTAAATAGAGAATTGGTTGAGAAGAACAATTTGACTCCCTCATCAAACGAAAATATTGTTTGCATACAAAAATCAACCAATTATTATTCATATGTAATAATTTAGATGAACTATTTACTTTAAAGTATTTTAATTACAACAAATCCAATAATTTATATTATAATAAGATTCAATTTTATGTTTTATTTACATTTATATTTAGAGAAGGAGAGATAAATAGTTGAATTATATTGAGAGGTGGAAAAATAAATAATGGAATAAGAGAGGTTGAAAAATAAATAATGGAATTAGAGGAAGGTTAAAATAACAAAAAAGGTTTAAAACAATAATACAACATAATTTGGATCATTCCTAGGAGTACAATATGTGGATATTTTATTTTCAATCAAATGAAATGTTTTCATATATGGTTTTATATACAAAAGTTCTAGAATTCACCGCTTTCATTTCTCTTCTCCTCTATTTCTCTTTCAGAATTTTATCAAATTTGAGAAAGAGTCTAACTCAAAAACAATTGATGTCCCATTAGTTCTACTCTAACATGCACTAATTTCCGCATTCTTTAAGCGTACATACTATTTTTAGCTTTTTACGTCTCTACAACATGTAATTTGCATTCCTTCCTCATAGGGAATAAGAGTTTCTTCCTTTCTGGTTAGGCCATCCTCCTTCAAATTTTATTTCTCAACTTCTGCCCAACAACATCTATTCCAGTCGTTCCGATCAATTTACAAATTAAATGGCACAATGAGTTCTTACCAACAGCTCAGAGTTGGAACTATCCCTCTTCACCATCTCTGAAATTCCGATTTAGAACTAGAAGGAAGGATGCATGACGTCTTTAAATTTATTGTCCATTTTCTTAGGATGAGGTTTGTGGCCCATGGTCGCCTCCCACGCACAAATGACGTTTACGTCCTCACAGTAGACGAGTCGACAAAAAGAGTGAGGTACACAAATGACATTCACGTCCTTACAGTAGATTGATTGATGCAAAGAGTGAGACGCACAATTTTCCACATTAAATTTATAAGTTATAGAGAATGAGAGCTTATATTTGCACATCCTACAATAGACACATAATCAACACAACTATTCACTTCATAAAAAATAAAAATAAAACCAAAAAATTAAAAACTAAAAAGTTAAAAAAGAACTCAACCTAAGCAATTCAACACCGTCTTCATGCACAAGCTCAAACTACAACACGTTTGTTGAATGAGCCTCCACCTAGCAATGTAAATAAAAATCTATTAAATATAATAATAATAAATTAAAATTTAAACTGAGGTACTCAAAAAACATCATTAAGGCTCTCATTAATTAGATACATAGATCAAAAATAAAGTTTTGCTACATTATTTGTTATATGTCACACTAAACCGTTGCACTATCTGCATATGTTGTCAATTTTTTTGAAAACTTTTGAACCGTAAGTCGGATTTTTACAAAAATTATATCTTCGGGAAGCTAATAAAAAGTTGTCCATTCAGAAAAAAATCTCAGAAAAATCATGCCTAAACTTGAGATTGTGGGACCTTATCCAAACTCAAAATGTCCCCAAAGGGAACATTGGGCCTTTATAGGTTAAAATGGGACAAAATGCTAGTTTCCGAGCAGCCAACCCTATGCGAGTAGTCCCACGGTAACGTCCCACGCGGGAGGCCAACTAGGCATCCCCAACATTGTTGCCAGGCCGGTCTAGTCCCCACGCCGTCCGTTGGATTTGCGGACAAGTGGAAATGCTCTAAGTTGTTGATCATACACTATCATGGACATATGATTGACTTCATTAAAAAAAAAAAAAAAGGTTAATAATTGGTGTCATAGCTTAATTCAGTGTGTCCTTTATTATCTTTAAACTTGGACATAGTGCCTACTTTTTCACTTTTGCTTTTCCAAATCTGATCCACTGTGAAGAAATGGACAAAAAGCACAGAGCCCAGGTTACTTTTTCCAAATCGGATCCACTGGTTAGAAATAAAGCACAGAGACCAGATCACTTTTCCTTATGCTCTGTACTTACTTTTTGCATAATTGGCACAGCCAAAGTCTTTTGGTGGCCTTTGAGACTGTGTAATCATGCATTAAGAAAGGTACAAAATTAACACCACTTGCACTGGGTGCAGCAATCCCTATACTGGATAAAAATTAGTTGAAAAGTTACAAGAAAAACCTCGCCGCTACTAAATTACTATGAAAATTGGAAAAACTAATGAAATTCACTTACAATGTTGACTAGCATTAGGAGTGTTTAGCCACCTTCGGTGGTGATATCATATAGCTACATCACGGATATTGCAGGGTATCACCCATGTATCCTCACATATTATATGCTTGAATTGCTTACCAAACTTCTTTAACAAATTCCTCTTCAAACCATTTTCATTCCCAAAATAAAAAATTAAAAAAAATCTTCCAACACCTACAAAACGGAGAAAAGGAAAGCCTGACTCCACAAACTGAAATATTCGCTAAAATAATATGTTTTAATCCATCCTAAGAAATGACTCTTTCCAAGCCGATTCCCAGAAATTCCACCTATCCGAAAAATAATTATAGTACAGTTAAAATTATAATAAAACAATCATAATCATAAATATATTCCGAAAAACAATAATACTCCCAAAGCAGCAGGAAAAGGAAATCAGGGCCTGCCCACATACCGGCATTCGTGCCGCCAACGGCGCCCGCTACCGCTATATTCTCTGCCATACCTTTTACTCCCACAGCCCGGTACCGGGCCCGGCACTCGCCGGTGGCTCTCTCCGCCGTTGGATCGAGTCCTTGGAACGGCCCGGATTCGTTTCCGAAGCCCTCTTTGTCTTTGTGTGTGTGTGTCTCTGACTTAGAGTGTTTGTCTCTCTCTTTGTTTTCGCAGTAGGTTTTGATCGGGAATGCGGAGCTCTGTCGCTCCGTTTTTCGCATTGTTGGAGCAGTGAAGGAGCGGTTGTGATCTGGAACTCTGTCTTAGGCTTTCTGTCCTTGGATTTATGAAGCGGAGAGTTTTTGATCGGAAATTCAGAGTACGGAGCTTTGTTTTCTGGACAAAGCTGGTGTGTCTGTGTTTGGATTGTTGATGTTTGGTGCGTTTGGGATTTGGAATTGGAATTGGAGTACGGAACTCTGTTTTTCTGCTGGTTTTCGGAGATCTGCTGCGTGAATCTTCGGGCCTTTCGGAAAGAATGATCCGTGGCGCCGCTTTGTTCGACGGCGATTAAAGTGGCTGGCTGCAAAGACTCCGTGGAGTTGGTTCGCTTTGAGTTCGTTTGCGGTCATGAAGGGCGTGAAAACGAGGACATGATTCAGGACACGATGCAGCAAATACCGAGAGGTCGTCAGGTGAATGTCATCTTCTAAGCCTTAAACCTGGAAGATGCAGTTTCGAGTGTAATTCGAGTGTGAGGCGGTATTAATTCTTTTGTCGGTAGGGTTGCGGGAGCTGTCGTGCAACTGCTAAATGTGCCAGGAGGGTGGCTATGGTTGATTGGATGTTGGACTAGCCTGTAGCAAATTGTTATTGATGAACATGCATTTTCATCAAACATCGAAGCTCTTGATACTTGATACTTGATTAGAAGCTCCTTCGTATACATAATCGCCGTCGGTCTTGATCGTACGACTTGCTTCTGGCAGATTGACAGTTGTAAAATGCTCTGCTAAGAGTTGTACTATTTGGTTAGCATCTTTTCTCTTGTCAAAGTCTGGAGAAGCGTCGTTGTAGAAGTTAGCTTTTCCAACAATGAATTTGATTCCTGCACTTTCTCATGATCACATTTGTTTAAGGTTTACAGGAATAGTTAGGTGCTTTGATGAACATAGTCATCAGTTGGCTTGCTTTGCTGGTTTAAGCTGTAGGATTTATTGCTAGTCGATCCATTTAGATTTGAGCATTAAGGGTGCTGTAATTGTCTGAAATTTAGGTTGAACTAACACTCTTTTGCTTGTCATTGAGTTTAATCAGGTGTCTCTTAGAGGCGCCAGTGCAAAGGAACAAACTCGAGATGAGTTGCTTGACAGGGTGGCACAGGAGAGAGCAATTCGTTCTCATGCTAAACAGCATGCCTCCTCGGCATTGGTTATTCAGGTACGGTTCACCTGGCAGCTGCAGGAGAAAGGCCGCGTCTCCATGTGATGACTATACTGGGTTTCTGTTCTTTTTGTTTTTTTCGTGTAATCACTGAAGTCATTTGAGCTGGAGTGCAGAGGATATGGAGGGGCCGAAGGGTTGCAAGAGAAGCTGCTGCTCAAGCACGTGCAGATTGGGATGCGCAGTTTCTTCCCTGGCACGGTGAAAACCAACCCCCAGTTTCTGCAGACGCAATTTCCAATCAGATGTTGCGTCCACTCTTTATGATTCTAAGGCACTCGAGTTGTTTCAGTCTGCACCGGACTCAAGAGGGCTCTGAAGATGCCGGTCGACTCGCGGCATGTTTTCGACTTCTGTTGCAGAGCATTCACAATCCCGGTAGGCATGGCTAATTCATGTAGGTGTCTTTCTATCAGAGTATAGATTAAGTTCAGGTGATTGGCAACTCTGTTATGTTATCTCACATTATTTTTTTGTAATTTGGTCAGTCCTTTTGGGCGTACGCTTGATGCTTGAAGCGTTTATTTACATTCATTGGTTCACGAGGGTTTGCCATGTTTAATATGGCAAAGAGTCATCTGATCAAAGCTGTCGGTGGCACTATAATTCCGGAAAAGTGAAGTATACTTATTCTCCTGAATTGTTGTGGGAAACTGTTTTTTTTTTCTTTTCAGATATGCGATATAATTACTGTGATTTATCTATTGGATTTCCGGATAAAATGTCCAAATGGATACATCAAGCACGACAGATTCTCAGGCTAGCTTGTGCGACTATAGAGAAAGAGGGACGTTTGTTTCGTGAAGCAGAACTGAAAGGGACTGATAGGAGCTCTCTGGCATTGGAAGGCTCGAACCTGGCAGGACTAGCCATGCGAGTTATGGTTTCGCTAACAGACAGCACTACATGGAAATCCTTCGGTAAGCCAGGGCAGGAAGCCAGGAAGCGGAAAGCAGACCTTGTTGTGCTGGGTTTGCTAGAGTGGCTGGCTAGTGGAAGTGCTGGTCTATTCTTGGCCGTTCGGTCCTACATATTGGCGAATTTTCCTGTTCCAGGCATTAAGGATGAGCAACCTCGTCCTCGTGCGAGAAAGGACAAATTTATTATCACGGCGAGTATAATCACAGTCACCTTGAGACCCCTGCTCGTATTGTCTGCAGAGTGTATTAAAGATACACCCGATGATGAGATTTCCAAAGATAATAAGGACTACAGCTTTGCAGCGAATAGAGCTGCTGCTCAGTTCTCTGCACACATCCTCACTATTCCGTTTCTTCCACAGCGACTACCTCAGCCGCTATTGCCGGCTTTGCAACATCCTACAGCTTTGTCTCCATGCCTACGATCTTTTGGGGTGCGTATTTTTTCAAACCATGATTTGACATTCTTTTGCAACATTTAGAGCTTCTCCACTTGGAACTATGGAACAAGTGAATACCGGTTAGTGGGTGTTGTAGATCTGAGAAGATCTGAGGAAGTTATTCTCATAGGTCGATGATATTGATCGACTATTTTTCTTTGTTTTATTTTCCAATTTCTCATTGTGATCGCTTGTGGGGTCGATCTCATTTTATATATAATTTCTCTTGCAGGTACCTATCAAAAATCTGCTCCGAGTAGCAACAGCTATCTCTGCGTTACCCTCTCTAGCCTCGCAACAAGGGAAGGTCGATTCCCAGTTAGCAGGTGTACCACTCTCAGCGTGGGCTTTGTCCAATCTCGTTTGTCTTGCTTCTCAGTCTGTTGAAGACACCGCTCAATTCGTGAATGGTTTGGTATGCCAAGATTATGTTCAAGCATTGAATTGCCTTTTAGAAGACTTGAATCCTTGGATCGAAAGTACACGGAAACGTAAGAGAGCTGAGAAGGATGCAAGTGA
Organism: Bryoerythrophyllum caledonicum; assembly: GCA_963971425.1. NCBI lineage: Eukaryota > Viridiplantae > Streptophyta > Bryopsida > Pottiales > Pottiaceae > Bryoerythrophyllum > Bryoerythrophyllum caledonicum. The sequence goes on from OZ020514.1 coordinate 11,041,367, forward strand.
GGAGGAAGAGGAGAACAATGTTGACGATACCAAGTCTGTTGGGGTTGGGTAAGTAGCTGCTGGAAATGTTCTGAGTTATGCGTTTGTCAGCGAAGATAATTCTTAGTAATGTTAACCTAATTGAAAAATGCACGCGACAACGATGAATTCATCATGTTTTAGTTCTTGCTGTGGTGAGTAATTCAATTGTTTGTTTCCATGTATCTTGTTATTAGCACTTTTTGTCACATCTTTCTAATAGCTGCCTCCTCTTAATGTCAAGTAAAGTTGGATTTGAAACGGACGTTTATGATCCTTTCAGGAATGAGTCTGCGAAAGTACGTGAAAGCGTCATTTTTCAGTTGCTCGTGGAAAGCCTTAGACCTCTGCACCAGCAATGGCAACTTCTTCATCTCATGAATGAAGCAGCGGTGAACGATTCTAATCCTGTGACGTTCATACCTGCTGCAAAACGATCACCTAAGCGCGCCAACGATAGGCTGTTCAGTCTGTCAGATGTAGCAAGATTATATTCCAGTTTGTTGTCAGCCTTTTCGGTCCTGAACCCCTTCGGAGGCGCTTTACCAATTCTTAACCTTCTTGCTTTCACTCCTGGATTGCTTCCCCAACTTTGGGATTGGCTCCAAACTTCACCAGGCCTGGCTCACCTCGTCAATTTAAATTTTGACGCCGATGCTAGAACTAAAGGACAGGTGGAAACCCAATCTATTAAAGTGGACAATGAAATGGTTAGTACTAGGAGGCGCAGTACAGGGAGTCGCTGGGCTGCTGCTTTAGGATGGAGGAATAGGTCAAGATCACCATGTTTTGCTGGTAACAATAACATTTTAGTCGGACGCAACAGCACCTCTGCAAGGACACCTACTAGGACACCTGAAAGGCAGGAGCTTTTACCTGGTAGAATGTCTGATGCAGGACTGTCGTCAACTAGGACACCTGAACGATCGGCTATTTTACCACCAAGAATGTCAGTTGATCGAGCAAGGTCAAACCCCCAGCGCTCCCCAGTTGAGCAACAATTTTCACTTGCTTCAAGAATGTCAGTCGACCAATTGGGGCCTTCATTGAGAGGTGACGAGTTTTGGGCCTCTGATTTTGTTAGTGACCGTGCCGAGACAAGCAGATCTATGGAGGCTGGTCGAGTAACGACAAGGCAAACTTTTGGCCTAGCGAGAAGATCTGCACATGGACGCACGGAAACAAGCAGATCAGTTGATATTCAGTGGGGCTCTAATAGGGGTAATATAGTTTCTGATTTGGAGCCTGCTCGAAGATCAGTTGATGTAATGAGAGCAGGGGATATAAGGAGGATGTCTAACAGACCAAGCAGGGCTGGGGAATCAAGTAGACCTCTCGGCATCTTGGAAGCAATCAGGTACTTAGAGTACCATCTACTGTGTTATCTCATGAAGCCTTTCATATTTGCTATTGTACTCTCGTGGTCAGATACCAGTTTCTTGGGACCACCTCTGAAATGAATGCCTTTGATGGAGTGGACTGTTTGCGATGGACGGTTGAATAACAGCGTATGTCATGTGGTTTTGCAATTTGAATGAATGGTTGCAAAGTCTAGCTTGATAGAGGTGTACTGTATTGAATTTGACGAATTTGAAGTGACGTTGACGAACTCAAACCCTTTAGGCCGCGTGTACTCTTGCACTTAGTTGAGATACCTCTTAGTTGACAAGTTTTTATTTGGTATTCGCAGAGACATGGAGACAGAAGATGTTAAACCTCGAATAACAGATTTGGATATTGTTAAGAAGGGTCCAGAAGGTGTGCCAGAGGATGTACTACCTGTTCTCTTGCTGTTTTGTGCAGCGTATTCTCACATCCTAGTTGTTTTGGACGATGAAGAGTTCTATGATCACCAGGTAATGTGTTGTTGAGCGTGTGCAGTGTGATAGTTTTAGTAATTCCATCCTTCTACGTAGTGCTATTTTGATTCTGATGAAGCAGAGGAAAACATGTACAGATCATATTCGTCTGGACCAGCATCTTAGTATCATCTGGGTATTCTGATAACTTTCTTATATTTGTGTTTGTACAGGAACCATTCACGTTGGAGCAGCAAAGGGTTATTTCCTCCTTGCTTAATACTATGGTATATTACGGTTTTTTATCAACTTTTAAACGGAGAAAATCGCTTCTTATGGATGTTGCAATCAAGTGTTTGAGGTCTTTATATGAACGAGATTGCCGGCGTAACTTCTGCCCTTCAGGCCTTTGGCTTGCTCCAGCCATGGCTACACGCCCTCCCACAGCTGCCGCCGCACGAGCACATGAAGTCACAATTGCTCTAGAGAAGACTGGTGATACATCACAAGCACCAGCCTTAGGGGCCATTTTGACTACAATTCCTCATGTACTTCCTTTCGAAGAAAGGTAACTTGCTTTTACATCATCAATTCATACCGACGTGGATTTGGTAACATTACCAAATAGAGCTATTAGGTTGGTGTAGCTAGCGTGGACTATATTTTGTAGATGTATCGAGGTGTTTAAAATCTGTGTCATATTTATTGCATGTAATGGTGACGGGTTTCCTGGATGGACATCAAATTGACGTGTTCGTTTTTGTTACAGGGTACAAATATTCCGTGAGTTTGTTCGAAGTGATAAGCTGCTGAAGAGGATGGGTGGAGAGGCCGTAGGTCCAGGGCCAGGAACCATCGAAATAGCTGTTCGACGGGACCATATTGTTGAGGATGGATTTGCTCAATTGAACGGATTGGGACCCAAACTAAAGTGCTGTGTCAACGTTTCCTTTGTAAATGAGCTTGGGCTTGCTGAGGCAGGTCTCGACTATGGTGGACTGTTCAAGGAATTCCTCACTGACCTCGCTAAGGCGGCTTTTGATCCTGGGTAAGAGTTCAACTTCTACCGATACAGCAATTGTCTGGTTCCACGTTACTGATCTTATTCTGGCAGTGGTGCGCAAAATTTATCTGCATCCTAGTGTTACTGGCAAAAAAATTTAACAGAATTAATTTTTGTTCACAGATATGGTCTTTTTGTTCAAACAGCGACAGAGGAGGGGTTGCTGTTTCCTCACGCTGCTGCTGGAAGTCTTGGACATGGACTACGAATGCTTGAATTTTTAGGGCGTATTGTTGGGAAAGCGTTGTATGAGGGAATTCTGTTAGAGTATTCCTTCTCACCACTCTTTGTCTCGAAACTTCTGGGGCGATATAGCTTCCTTGATGAGCTTTCAAGTTTAGATGCAGAGCTTCATCGGAATCTTATTTATCTCAAGGTGAGTCACTCTTGCAGTACTCTTTGATGTGAGGAGTTCTTTGCTTCTTAAAATCAGGTGATTTTCTGGAGATCCTACAGTGCTTGCAAGAAGTTTCACTCAATATCTTTGGTTATTTGGTGCAGCATTATGAAGGAGATGCTCGGGACCTAGCCCTAGACTTCACTGTAACAGAAGAGCTGTTTGGAAAGCATTGTACTGTGGAGTTGCGACCTGGTGGTGCAGATATCCCTGTAACAAATGAGAACAAACTGCAGTATGTACATGCTATGGCTGACTACAAACTAAACCGACAGGTACGATGCATTTCTTTGATTTGTGCTTGATTTTCTTTTTCCCAGTTTCCATGATTGGATGTTGCTCTGGGAGTCTAGCATATTGCTTCTTTATGTGTAGGTTTTTTGACAGATTTTCAAGTACTGCAGCTGCTTTAATATTTGTTTCGTACTTGCAGATGAAGCCTTTGATAACGGCATTTGCAAGAGGCATGGCAGATCTTATTGATCCGAAATGGCTTGGTCTTTTCAATGCCAAGGAATTTAACCAGGTGAGATTAATGTTTCTTTTAGATTGTCCTGGGATGCTACTATCCGAAAGGACGTCGTTACTGCAGATTGTGAACTCTAAATATTTGATTTCAGCAATGTTTCGAAGTCTTGCTCATTGTCATTACTGATGGCGTTGGTCCAAACCGTGCGGGCTAGCATAGCTGCTGTCAGGTGGAGATCATGATTTTGATGTGGATGACTTGCGCATACACACTCGTTATACCGGTGGCTATACTGAGAATAGCAGAACTATTAAGATGTTCTGGGAGGTAAGTAAATTACTACTTAAATTTCAATTCTCTGTTCTACGTTACGTACATTTGGCATACACTTACTTTCTTATCTAATGACGGATGATATTAAACTATCATGGATCAACTGCAAATAAATATGCGTTTCAACACTCTCCATAGCCTTAAATAGATTTCGCCTGTACAGTCATTGTTTTATTTAGAGACTCAGCCTTTGCGTTGTACAGGTGGTCAGAGGTTTTGAAGGCGAGGAAAGATGTGCTCTTTTGAAGTTTGTCACCAGCTGTTCAAGAGCGCCACTTCTTGGCTTTAAGCATCTGCAACCTGCCTTTACTATTCACAAGGTAAATATCTATGAAGACATTGTCCTTTATATATATATGTATTTTGGTCTTGTTATTAATTTTTTTGCGTAGGGTTTAATGGAATTCATATGCGTTAGGGTTGGCTATCCTTCAAATCTGAACCTCACGACGTTTTAATGTTTAATTCTAAATTATGATTGTTTTCCAGGTAGCGTGTGAAGCATCAATTTGGGCTGTAATTGGCGGACAAGATGTGGATCGTTTACCGTCTGCTTCTACTTGTTACAACACTTTAAAGGTATGGTTTGGGTTTATGTTTTGGTAGAGTTTTCTGAATCACTGCAACAGCCCCTGACTTCCAACATTATTAAGATTTGTATCATCCTTTTAACCGATTTTGAACGAGACCATTCTTGTGCTTACTTTCATACTTCGATGCATGTGTCCAGCTCCCTACGTATAAAAGAGCAAGTACTTTGAGGGAGAAGTTGCGATATGCCATTAAATCAAACACAGGCTTCGAACTCTATTGACCTCATCTGTGGAGTCATGAACTCTGTTGAGGTCAGCTTTCCTCTGATTAATGTACTACTGGAAGATAGAGATGCTGCTATTTAATGATACAATGTACAGAATCTGGTGCCTGTAGTCTTGGCAGCACTACTTCTTACACAAGCACCCTGCTTGTGTAATTTCACTTGCCCCCTTTTAGGTTTGATGGGGGAGAGTCGAGCATCAGCATACGATTCTTTTAGAATTCTATTACGAAATTCAGACAGGTTAGATTATTGCCAGGTTAGTGTAGTAGTTAGAGCAGGTCAGGCTATTAGTGTAGTTTGGATTCTTGGGGACTGTCGTCCTCGTCATGTTCTTGTTTAAGGCCACAAGATGAAAATGCCAACATGTTTGATCCCATTTTCTTTGGTCTTTGGTATTTAACTAACTGCAATCTAGTATGTCTCATATCTCAGGCTCCGCGAGGATATCATTGATGAATATCAAATTCAGCAATCGGCACGTTTTCTTAAAATATAAAGAAAAATCAACGAAGCTGAACAGAAATCCTGCTGGTGAAGAACCCAAATACCTTGTCAAATCTACCTGTTCTTACAAAAATTCAGGTAACCCACCACAACGACAGCCAAACTGATTATTGAACATACTTCTCGTCCAAAAGCTTTAATATGTCCGGCCCGTGTTCGATGATTGCGTTACATCTTTTAGTGACAGGCACCTAAGATGCTTCCATAGTACCTTTGCGCAGGAGACAAGGAAGTAACCTCAGAAAAAGGCCAAGATCATGACCACATTCACCTCATCTGAAACATCATCCACGCTAGTAACTTCAACTGACTTTCTTTTTCATCAGCTGGAACACATAACGCCGACCACCCTCACACAGTGCAGCTAATAGATGACTGTTTGTTGACAAACTCAATTCGGAGTAGCGTTCAAGGAAGATCTGTCGAGATTGTTTGGGCCAAGTGTTAATTTCTAGGTCAGGATGGGTGTGGAGGATTCAGCGGTGCTTGAGTCCTTGGCGAATTTTAGCATCGACCCTGCGTTTGTGCTGGACCCGGAGTACCGTCCTAAGCGGAAGTACAACGATTACTCGACCTCCGGCGGCCATGTCCCGATTATAGACCTCGCTCCGCTCCGGAAGGAGAGTTCTTCTTCGGAAGAAGAGGTCAAGCCGGCGGTTGAGGACATTGTTGCGCAAGTGGGACAAGCGTGTGAGGAGTGGGGATTTTTCCAGGTGATCAACCATGGCGTGTCTCTTGAGCTTCTGGAGGAATTGCAAGCCACCGCCAAGGAATTCTTCGACCTTCCTGTTGAGGAGAAACGGAAGGTAAAACTACTCAGTCCTTTAGGAATGGATCACCGTTTTGGGGGACCTTCAAGTGCCAAACATAAAAATAGATATCGCATTTGTTTGAGATTGGATGAGCATTGTAATTGACACTTTTGTGCTCACAGGCACTTCGGGGTTAGTACCAAAGTCATTTGGATTAGTACCTGAGATGTTTATTTCTGGTGGCCAAAGTTGATCCAACATCTTCTCGTTTGTGCACTGGATTCAACAGATACGACGAACTCTTGCCAATGGATTGGGTTACTACGACACCGAGCTGACGAAGAACAAGAGGGATTGGAAGGAGGTGTTCGATTTTGCGGTGAGCGGAGATTTCGAGCTGCAGGTGGACGAGGAGAAGCTCTCCCGAACTCATAACCAATGGCCCTCGAACCCTTCCAGACTGAGGTAAAGAATTAATGCTCTTCGTTGAATTCGTCCGGAAATTTGGAGTTGGATTTCTGAACTCTCCAAACAGGGAGGTGTGCCAGAGGTGGTCCAAGGCAGTGGAGCGCTTGGCGTTGGAGCTTCTGGGCCTGATATCTCTGAGTTTAGGTCTTCCTGCCACGCACTTCCACCAGTACTGGAAAGGGCCCCACATGAGCGCCATCCGCCTGAACTACTACCCGGTGTGCCCCAACCCAAACGTGGTGCTCGGGGTGAGTCGGCACAAGGATCCCGGTGCCTTGACAGTGCTTGTGCAAGATGAAGTCGGAGGCTTGGAGGTTCGACGAAAGGATGGAGAGTGGGTTGGAGTGCAGCCACGCCGTGATGCATTCGTTATCAACGTCGGCGATGCCTTTCAGGTACACTCCTTTTTCTCCTACTCGTTTTTCTCCTACTCTTTTTCTCCTACTCTTTTTCTCCTACTTTTTCTGCTCCCGTATCCATTTCAGTATTTTCCAATTTGTAATCATGCAAGTGTTTCAATTTGTATCCATGTGCATATTAGGTGTGGAGCAACGACAAATACCAGAGTATTGAGCACCGGGTCGTGGTGAACGAGAACAAGGAACGTTTCTCCTTTCCGCTGTTTCTTAATCCCACCCCGCAGACAGACGTAGCACCAGTTCCAGAGATTCTAGGTCAGGATGAGCGTCCTTTGTATGGACCATACAACTTTGGCCATTTCTTAGTGACCCGCAGCAATGGTAACTACACGCACCAAGGTAAGGAGAACATACAAATCTCTGATTTCGCTATCAACCGCGACTGAGTTGACACAAAGATGTAAATATTATTAAAGAATAAAGCTGTGTACTTGCAATGAAAATCGTTTTCTGATGAAGTTTCGAGAAATGGATGTCGGAGTCATCGGAGTTGTCGTCGGAGTCGTCGTGGTCACCAGAAGTCGCCGCAAGAGCACACGCCATCTCGGAAGTGATGGAAGCGATTGGCGTCGCGGGCGACGATCTCCCGCCCCACGAGCTTGGAGATGAGCTTGGTGGCGGTGTGGCAGTCGGGGCACACTCGGAGATTCTTGGAGATGCGAATGGGGGTTCCAGGAGGCGTGCTCAGGAGGCCGAAGGCGATGGCGAGCTTCTCACTGTGATGACAAACGGCTCGCTCCTTGGCGCGCTCGTCCACATCATGGGAAACAAAGCGGGTGTCAGGCACATACCCCGAGCTCTTCATCTCGTGCACCAGCCTCTCCAGCTCCGCGTAGATCTCGGGAGATCGCGGATGCGACTGATCCTTGGCCACAAACGAGTGGACCGTCCCGTCCACCGAAATCCAGCTCCGCCCGGGCTCCTTCGCGACGCCCTTGGCCTTCATCAACCTCCTCACTTTAGCGGCGTCCTCCCACATCCCCGCCGCGGCGTAGATGTCTGAGAGCAACACGTACACTCCAGCGCTCCGGGGCTCCAGCTTCAGGCAGTGCTCGGCGGCACGCTCCGCAACCTCGACGTCGTCACCCGCGACACGGCACGCTGCAAGCAAGGACCCCCACGCCGACCCACTCGGTTTCCCCACGCTCATGATCAGTTCCTCGGCTTCTCTCAGACGCCCTGCGCGGCCGAGGATGTCCACCATGCAGCCGTAGTGCTTCTCCGTGGCCGCAATCCCGTACTCGGTGCCCATGGAAGCGAATTGGCGACGCCCCTCCTCCACCAGACCCCTGTGGCGGCATGCGGAGAGGACGCTCACAAACGTGGCTGCATTTGGAGGCACCCCTTCTCCCTTCATCTCCTCGAATTTCTCCAAGGCTTGGACTCCTCTCCCGTTCTGCGCAAGGCCTCCGATCATGGCGTTCCATGAGATCGGATCTCGACTGGTCATACATTCGAAGACGCGAGACGCGTCGTCGACGCTCCCGCACTTGAAGTACATGTTGAGGAGTGCGTTGGACACGGCGAGGTCACTCAGAAGGCCCGACTTCGCCACCTGGGAGTGAATCTCCTTGCCCCACTCCAACGCGACCGGGCTTGCGCACGCCTTGAGGACGCAAAGGAAAGTGACCTTGTTCGGCACCAGACGCTCTCGCAACATCTGCTGGAAGAGGCTGAACGACTCGCCGGGTGAACACTCGGCATATCCTCCGATCATGGTCGTCCACGAGATGACATCTCGCTTGAGCATCGTGTCGAAGACGTGGCGGGCGTCCTTCACGCTACCGGCTTTGGAGTACATGTGGATGAGGGCGTTTCCGACCCTGACGTCGAAGAGCATCCCAGCTTCCACGGCGCGAGCGTGGACCTCTCGCCCGCGAGGTAACCCGCCTGGACGCGCACATGCGTTGAGGACGCTCGTGAACGTCGTCCTGTCCGGGGGAGGAGTCACCATGCTGCAGAACGTCTGGTACGCCTCCTCCTCGCCCAGTCCGCCGATCATGGTGTTCCAAGCAATGATATCCCGGTGCGGAAGACCCTCGAACACCTGCCGCGCGAGCTTCACGGCGCCGCGCTTGAGGTACATCTTCACCAGAGCCGTCCCAACGCGGACATCAGACTGGAACCCAGCGTTCATGATGTCCCTGTGAACCTCTCTCCCCTGCTCCAAACTCCCACACGCGTTCAACACGTTCATGTACGTGATCCTGGTCGGCCGGAAGCCTTCCTGCACCATCCTGTGGTAAACCTCCAGGGACGCCTCACCAGTATACGCTCCAGTCAGCGAGGTCCAGGAGACCACATCTCGGGTGGAGCCCATTCCGTCAAAAACCCGGCGAGCCTCCCGGATGCTCCCGCGCTTGGCATACATGCTGATCAAGGCATTCCCCACGTCTGTGTCGGACGCGAATCCGGATGCCACGACCCGGGCGTGGACCTCTCTCCCTCGCTCCAACTCTCCGCAGGCGCTGAGAATGCTGAGGTACGTGACCTTGTCCGGCACGAAACCCTCCAGCTGCTGCATGCGACGAAAGAGCGCAAAGGCTTCCTCGCTGTGGCCATCGCGCCCATACCCTGCAATCATGACGTTCCAAGACACGATCGACTTCCTGGGAAACGCGTCGAAGATCTGCCGCGCCCCCGCCACATCGCCACAGTGCGTGTACAGCTTGAGGAGCGTGTTGATTATGTAGACGTTGGGCTTCACCCCGGAATGGAGGATGCGGTCGTGCACCTGCCGCCCCAGAACCAGGTCCTTCGCCTTCACACAGGTCTGGAGAAGCTTCACGTAGTCATGTGAATCTACAACCCCCCCTCTCTGATCAAGATATTCCAGCACGTCCATCGAAGACTCTCTGGCGGTATGCTTCCATCTCTGAACGAGGAGTGAGATGCTCCTCGTGATCCCTGATCTGCATTCGCTAATCCCATTTCAGTCAATCAACACCCCATTCCAACAGCAGCTCCGATCTGCGGAATCCATGGACAGTGCTTGTTCTTCCCGTCAAGATCACATAATATATCAGCAAAGAGAACGGATCGCTTTCTTGACATATTATGAGATCTTGACGGTAAAATCAAGTACAAATTTAACCCTCCTCCAGTTTCCTCGCTCCAGGAGATATTTGAGAAAAATGGCCAACAGGGCCGGTAACCTCCCAAAACCCTGAGCTAAATCTTCCTACAAAACCACACTTAAACCAGGAGAATGACTGGTAGCGTTGCACCTCCAAAAAACCTCACAAGAGGAAGTAGCTCACTACACCTCCATAACCTATAACCCTAACCCTAATCCTGGTCGTCCGCTGATTCAACATCTCGGAATCCAGACACGAGGTGGGCGTGTCCCCATCCAGAGCGCAACACTGCTTCCCACACAGAGAAACTCTAGCCCTAACCCTAACCCAAGCCTACCACATTTCAACATCTAGAAAAGAAGCAAACACTCTTTGGAAAGAGAGCAGGGCGACGTACCGAGAGGGGAGCGACATGATGGGTGCCCGCGACCTCAAAAGGCGACATCTCGCCGACGAGGCGCATGCGGAGATGGAAACAACAAGAGCAGCGGCAGCGATCTCGGATCACGACGCAACTTTTCAAGGCGATGAAGAGTCCAACTTCTCGCTGCTTGCAACTCGTGAGCGGGAGACTAGCCTCACTCGACTCATATCACCGCGATCGATATCCGGACTTACATACCCGGTGATACCCGTCCTTTGTACATGACCATGTCGGGGTATTCATGTACGTATCGATATCCGGACACACATACACAAAAACACATATTCTCGAGGGTACGTCAGGAAAATCTCCGGCCATTGGCTCAGTATAAAAACAATATGAAGTATATACTTTTGTAGATCTAAATAGATGATATATACTTGTCATTTGTACTCAATTCCTAGCACTGTATGAAAGTTGTATGCAATATTTTTCAATACATTGTTTATATGTATGGTTTATGGGGGAAAAAATTTATATGGTGCTAATGACATATTGTAATCATATGGATTAGAAAAACAATCTAATATTTATCCGAGTTTTATATGTTTTTCAAATAAGTGTAATCTCATGTAATATGTATATGATTTATTTAGTATATCAGAATCATGTAAAATCAATATGACATTTGTATGTATAGTATACTCTTAGGAATGTAACAAGTTATGTTATGTTGTTGTTTCAATCCTAAGTTCTCCATTATTTCAATAGTCCCTATTTTATTTTCCTGTACCACCCTGATATGTGAATGTAATGGAACATAAGATAAAAACTTATAATGGTGTAATTTTTTTAATTTGTTGTAATTATGATATATTGATGTAAATGGATCATCTAAATTGATTAGATCCAATACATTTTAAATATCAGTTGGTTGAATTTATATATGAACAATTTTATTCCTTGGGCAAGGATTGAAGGTTGTTTTTCTCAACCAACGCTCTGATTAGATTTTAAAACATTAATGTTTAATTAGATTGAATTTTTTTAAAATTGTGCGAATAAAAAATATATATTATGACACTAAGTGGTCTATTATCACTGTAAATTGATGGACTTTTGGTACCAAGGCAAAACATGCATCAATAAAATTATTTAAAAATACTCTTATTTAAAAAAAATTACAACACCATATGATTATCATATTTTGTGTGTTTGCATCCATTACATTGGTTTCAAAACCAATGTCGTTTTTTATTCATTAACTATAATCTAATTTTACTAGTTGTAATTAAACATCACACTCTTATATGTTGTTTTAAATTGGCTTCTACCGGTTGGATATTTGGGAGTCTATAAGGATTAAATAAACTAAACTTAACTTAAATCTTAATCTCAATATTGCCCCATACATTAAAATAATATAAGACAATAGAAAAAAAATATTAAGACAAAATGATATCATTTGATTGTATGTGGGTCAAAGCGTTGCAATTGCTTTGAGTTGATGAACACCGGATGCAGGCACCAACAAATTACCCCTTTCCACCATCACTCAAAAATAACTAAATAACCGCCTTATTGTATTATTTGATGTGGTGTTTGTGCATTAGTACTTGAGCCGTGTAAATCACAGTATCTTAGATAATTTTCAGATTGAAGATTATTTGTGTATACAAAATTCTATTTCAACTTACATGGCTCTGGTACTAATTATACTATGACATATGAATTATTAACACGTGATTAACACACTATGATTATGCATAGGCAAAATCGTGCCAACCAACACCTTTAGAATCAACATGCAATGTAAAGTTATCTTATCCACTTGAGAAAGTCCCATACAAACCAAGAAAGTCATAAATGGTGGGTCTAGCAAACATTCATGTGACAACTTAAGGCATACCGGATTTGTAAAACTAACCATATAAGTCGACCTACCCTATATTATGGGTCATGTGCTTAACATGAATGCGAGGTTCCTAGGTTTGTGCATAGTTACGTTCACAAATATTGTTTATTGAGTGCATGTAAATAAATGCAGCAATACTATCGATGCCATTTTACTATCAAATCTATTACAAACCACAGTCATGCCAATTGTTACACGGCTCTAATATTAATTACACGACTTGAATACTAATTGCATTATTCGATGTTGTGTTTGTCTTGGCAAGGTCGGCTTGTTGGTGCTTGCATTTGATATTCACTACTTTGAAGCAATTTGTTAGGAGAGGACAATATACAACACCACCATGTCCACATGAAAGAGAGCTCTGACCGGGTGAGGTCAGCTCTTATATACTTAAGAGGTGGTTAGGTGGCATTAATAGCCAATCAGCCACCTAATTCAGTAGTGGGCGATGTAATCAAGACTGCCATAATTAGGTAGGTAAGTCTCATAAATACCGCCTAACTACAGTGGACCCGGGAGTTTAAGTAAGAGTAGCTAGGCTATTTTAGGCTATCTCAACACTCCTCCTCGAATAAATGATTTTCTCGTTAAAAAACTGCGGTAAAAATGCAGAAAAAGAGTAAAATCTTTATTCGCTTGCTAACTCCGTGAGGGTCCGCATGCCAGCTGCTTTGATCAGCTTGCGGTGTTGATGTGCGGGTAGAGCCTTCGTAAGTACGTCCGCAATATTTTCTGCTGAAGCAATCTTCTTTGCTTGAATTTGCCGTGTTTCGATTAGATCTTGTGTGTAACTGAATAGATGAGGGCTGATATGCTTGACACGGTCGGCCTTAATAAATCCAGAAGAAACCTGTTCAATACAAGCTGCATTGTCTTCAAATAAAGTGATCGGCTCCTCCTGGTGTGAAATACCGCTCATCTTGAAGATGGTGTAGTGCATTGTGCGGATCCAAACCGCTTCGCGGGATGCTTCGTGAAATGCGACTAACTCCGCGTGGTTGGTTGATGTGGCCGTGATCGTCTGTTTGGTTGATCGCCAGGATATCGGCGCTCCGTTCTTGATGAATATGTAGCCTGTCTGAGATTTGCCCGTGGCTGGATCCGTCTTGAATCCGGCGTCGGCATAGCCGGTGATGGCGCTGGACTTGGTTTTGTGGAAGTGGAGGCCGAGGTCTGTCGTCCCTCGCAGATACCGTAGGAGATGCTTAACTCCTCGCCAGTGTCTATCGGTTGGCTTTTGATTGTGGCGAGCAAGCACGCTGACGGCGAAGGAGATATCGGGTCTGGTGTTGGTCGCCAAATAGAGTAGCGCTCCAACAACTGCTAAATACTTGGGCCGATCCACTTCCTCTTCCTCCTCTTCTGCTGGCCGATAAGGGTCCTCGTCGGTGCGACTTTTCCCGATCATTGGGGCGGACAGCGCGTTGGCGTCGGCCATGTTGAAGAGCAGCAAAAGCTTCTTCACGTAGGTCTGCTGATGTAGAAGGATGCTTCCATCTGGATAGTGTTGAATTTGCAGGCCAAGACAAAATGAAGTACGGCCTAGCACTTTCATCTCAAATTTGTCTGTGAGTAACTTTTCAACTCGTGCGCTAAGCGCTACGGTGCCTATTGAATTTAAATCATCCACATAAACTGCAAGAATTACAAAACCCGTCGTGTCTCTGAGGACAAATATGCACGGAAGTGCGGGGTCATTTGTAAATCCCTGCGATAGTAGGTAGGTTTTGAGATGGTGATACCAAGCTCGGCCGGCTTGTTTCAAGCCATAAAGTGCCTTTCTGATCTTGAGACCAGAATATTTTCCAGGGATAGGCTTGGTCTGATCGGGGAGAAATCCGGAAGGGGGCTGGATATGGATTTCGGCGTCTAGGTCGCCGTATAAGTATGCTGTCACCACGTCGAGCAAGCGGGTTTCTAAGGAAAGCTGGACGGCTAAGCTTAGAAGGTAGCGGAAGGATGTACTATCCATAACGGGGGAGTAAGTTTGTTCGAAGTCTATGCCGGGTTTTTGGGTGAAACCCTGGGCGACTAATCTTACTTTAAATCTGATGACTTCCCCTAGGTCGTTTCATTTGCGTGTAAATATTAGCTTATGTCCAATTGGTTTATCTAGCAGATTGGTCACTAGTGGTCCGAAAACTCCTCGTTTTCTAAAGGAACTATATTCTGCTTCTATGGCTTTTTCCCACTGGGGCCATTCGTCACTCTTTTGGGCCTGTTTTAATGTAAGGGGATCTGAGTCCAGGGTCGCAAGACTTGACAAAAACATTTCTACGTCGTCCCAGGGCTGTTCTAGTTCGGTGTTTAATACTGTGGGTGCCCGGGAACGGGGTGTATGGTTTAGTTTCCGTTTCTTAACGGGTTCTGATGCGGGATTTCCTGATCCGGGGACCGGGCTACGAACTATCCGGGGACCGGAGTAGAAGCCATCTGGGATCTTCTCGGCGAGGTTCTGGAGATTTAAAATCTTTCTAACTTCTGAGTCGGTTAACGCCGTACGAGGATCTGGATTCAGGGTCAAGGTTTCTGGTGATCTAAAGTTTAGATTGCTATGTTTGGTTTTGGTTTGGGCACTCGGGAATCTAGTTTCTATGAACTTACAATTCTGGAACCGAGCTTTGTGAATATCATCTCTATTGATCAGTTTATATCTAATAACACTGGGGGAATCATAACCAAGGTAAATCCCTCGATTTCTATGAGGGGTGATGGTTTTCTGTTGGGGTTCGGGGGCTGGGATCCACACTTCGCAGCCAAAGGTGCGGAGGTGGGCTACGTTCGGTGTCCGACCGGACGCCATCTCGAGGGGTGACTGTGTGAGTAATAGTGTGGGTCTTAGGCGCAGCAGGACGGCCGCGTGTAAGACGGCGTGACCCCAGAACTCAGGTGCTAAGCTAGCGTGTATTAGGAGGGGCCTAACGATCAGTTGGATCTTTTTGATATAGGCTTCTGCTAGTCCGTTTTGTGAGTGCTCGTAAGGGGCTGAATATGTGAGTGATATACCAGTTGCGGTGCAAAAATCCTCAAAAGCTTGTGATTTGAACTCTAAGGCGTTGTCCATCCTAAGAAAACAAATCTGATTATCGGGAAAATGGGTTCTAAACCGGATAATCATAGCTAGGGTTTTAGGAAAAACCATGTTACGGGTTGTGAGCAGGGAAACCTCAGCATGTCTACCCGATGCGTCGACCAAGACAAAGAAGTACTGGAACTGACCTGATTTTGGGTTGATCGGCCCACATATGTCACCGTGGAGCCGATGCAGCGGGGCGGGCATTTCTGTCGGGAGCGTCCATCGCGACGGCTGGCGGATGAGCTTGCCTTGTATACACGCCGCGCACTCCTCTACGCGCTCCGCGTCCCGTGTGCAGAGGTCGTGACCGACTAAGGTCGGGACCATTTTTCTCATCATGGTCGTCCCAGGGTGCCCCAGCCGGCGATGCCAAACATCAGCCTTCGTGCTGGTTGTCAAAAAGGACATCGGCACCCCTTTCAGGGGTAGGCATGGGGATCTACGTCCGCCATCCTCTTCCTCACTCTTACGAGCGGGGCTAGGTACAGCGCCAACAAGGGGCAGCTCGTACAGGCCGGTGGCTCCCGCGTGTGCGGTGGCAAGGAGTCTCTCGCCTTGCCGTAGCTCGAGGACCTCATCATCAATTCCTACCGCGGTAGAAACGTGGATTTGATTGGCCCGTAAATCCCGGTAGCTGATCAGACTCCGGGGGGCATCCGGGACATACATTGCCCTCTTGCAGGTGAGGGGGGCTCCCCCGGGCAAGACTATGTTTGCCCGGCCCTCGCGGAATTTAAAGGTCCGCTTGCCTGCGATGGTGATTATATCACAAGTTTGCCACGGCTCGTTCCTAGTTCTGAACTCAAAGAACGCCGGGTCTTGGAGAATGGTGTGAGTGGACGCACTGTCTAACAAAGCAACTCTCGCTTTGCTAGGTTGTGACCCAAACTGTACCATATAGTTTTCTGGGTCGACATCGTTTAGCGTAAGGGAGGGGGCATCGAGAGTATGGGTTTCTCTCTTTCCTTCCCTTAAGGACTTTAACTCTCTATACATGTCGACGATATATTGTGACGCTCGACAATCCTTAAGAAAGTGCCCTGGACGACCACACTTGTGACATGACCCTCGCGATCCACTCCCTGATGTACTTGTCGACTTATCGGGTCGATGTGTGTACCTCGGGTTCTTGTCTGATTGCTGTTGATCACGACGTGGGGGGCGCCAATCGCCTCGGGATCATCGCTTGGGAGCCTCCGCGCTGTGGGTTTCTCGTCTGAGGTTTGTCGACTTCGACGGCGTCGTCGAGTTGGGCTGCTTGCGGCTCTCCTTTACTTCGCTTGTGTGAACCTCCTTCGCAGGTCGCGCCTCGGCGTTTTTAAGGAGCATCTGCTGCTGCTTTTCAGCTAAAAGCAAATATGACATAAGCTCCGAATGTTGTGTAAATCGCATGTTACGGTACTGCTGAGCTAGAATAGCACATGTGGGGGGAAAAGTTGAGAGGGTCTTATCGATTAAGTCGACGTCGGTAACCGTGTCGCCGCAGAGGCGAAGCTGCGCGACGATGCGGTGTAGTTCGGAGTTGAACGCGATGAAATTCGGAAAATCCAGTACGCGCAGACTGAGCCAGTCGCTGCGGGCTTGGGGGAGGAAAATCGTTTCCTCATGCTTGAAGCGCGCTTCCAATGCTGACCAGAGTACCGCCGGATCTTCAACCTGTATGTATTGTTGACGCAGGGACGCATCGATGTGTCGCCGGATGATGAGAAGCGTCTGCCACTTGTAGGTGGCTGGTATCTCCGCCTCGGGCTCTCCCTCCAGCGTGACGATCAGCTCCTCCGCGCTCAAGTAGGTCTTCATATCGACGTACCAATTAAGGTAATTCGAGCCGTCTGCCTCAAGTGGGTCGAAGAAAAGTGGGGTGGTTCGTGTCTCTCTTGGTTTTATCACCGTCGCCATCGCGAGGTGGTGTGTGCCTATGGCTCTAGTGGGGGATTCCTAAAAAGCTGACGTCACTCCGGCCGCTCAATCTCTTGGTAATAAAGTCTTTTGTCTAAACAACTGTAGTGCAGATTCGGAGTGTGTCAGAAAAATGAACAGTGAAACGAATTGTGCTTTCTAGGAATATGAGCTATACAGTGCTGATAACGTGTTAGGAGAGGACAATATACAACACCACCATGTCCACATGAAAGAGAGCTCTGACCGGGTGAGGTCAGCTCTTATATACTTAAGAGGTGGTTAGGTGGCATTAATAGCCAATCAGCCACCTAATTCAGTAGTGGGCGATGTAATCAAGACTGCCATAATTAGGTAGGTAAGTTTACCTACCTACCCTAATTAGGTAGGTAAGTCTCATAAATACCGCCTAACTACAGTGGACCCGGGAGTTTAAGTAAGAGTAGCTAGGCTATTTTAGGCTATCTCAACACAATTGTAAGGCTTCAACCCACAAACTATTGTCCATCATTGTTTAAATATGTGGGGCAACATGGAAATTAAGATTTAGGTTAAGTTTGACTTAGTTAATCCTTATAACACCATATTCATTATATTGGGAGATTGTGAGCCTCCCAATTTAATACGTATGTTGCTCTTGAGCTCTAAAATGTACCCACTATGCACATTCAGCTCGAGTTGAGCTGAATGTGCACTAGATCAAAATCATGGAAATCTCCCAATATAATGAATATGGTGTTTTATATACTCCCAAATATCCAACCGGTACAAGCTAATTTAAAACAACACATAAATATATAAAAGTTAAATCATAACATTAAAATTAGATTATAGTAAAAGAATAAAAAATAATATTAGTTTAAAAACCAATTTAATGAATGATTAAATACAAAAATGATACATAGAGGATGTTGTTATTTTTTTAAAGTAATTTTTTTAATAATAAAATTCAAGCATATTTTAAAATTGAGATTGCCTTGGCACTACAATTGCCATCAATTTATGGTGAAAAAAGACCACTTGCAATAATAATAAGTATATAATTTTTATTCACACAATTTTGAAACATTTATATATAATTTCTATCTATGAAAGAATACAATGTTGGATGATTGACCGGTTCCACGTCACACAAAGTTTATCCGATAGTTCTACATATTGTTTGTTCACATGAGATGGCTTCGTGCCAGAATCGAAACCTTATCATGTTCAAATTCGACACCATACATGTAGAATATTGTGGTCACAAGTGGGTTGTTTTGATGTGTAAGGGTTATACGTCTCAAAGAATTTGATTGAAACCCTAATTGGGGTTTGACATAAACTCCATTGTCTCAACATTGGACCATACTTTTGGCAATCATCGGGTAAACATGGAAGCACACTTTGAAAATCTAAAAAAAAGGAAATCACTCGGGTTGAAATTGTGATTCTATTGGCTATCAATATATATATATATATATATATATATATATATATATATATATATATATATATATATATATATATCTACTACTATAACAGGCGACAGTCTGTCTGACCGCCGCTCCTGGAGGACCAGTAGACCAAGAAGACCAACACCACCACACCAAGAAGACCAACACCAGCGGACCAAGAAGAACAACAAGACGATCGAGGTCCAGCACCTGCAGCAAGCCAGGCAGCACGGCGTTGTGTACGTGCTGGGCGAGACCAAGCTGCAGTGCAAGCGCGAGTCCAACTTCCTCCGCAAGTTCGTTATCGACGACTACTACGGGTTCTTGCGCCGGAACTCGCGCAGCATCAGTGACACCTTCGACATCCCACACACCTTGCAGTGACACATCTTCGACGGGTACCGACCCTAGCAGTGGAAGGAGCGTCAAGAGAGAGCGGCGAACTTACTTGCAGCAGTAAACGGTGATGGGTTTTCGTGAATTTCAGTGATTAGTGCAATTCTGTTCAGGATTTTGTTACAACGCATGCTTTATTCAAATTCTTGAGCTGTTGAGGTGATCACAATAGGCTGATGCTTCAGAATGAGCTTCTGTTTGATTTCTGTTCTTGACGATCTGGACGAGGAACCAATTCAAATTGAGTTAATGTTTTTGCTTAACCTCCGTCTCTGTCTCGGTACCCGTCGTTGTTGACGACATGTTTGCGATATTGTGATGCGGGAGTACGAGGAGAAGAGGTCGCCGGCGATGGTAAAGCGGCGGGAGAAGGTGCGGAATGCGCTGGCGTCGGACGCGTTGCCGTTGCCGGTGGGGTTGACGAGGAAATTTGCCTGAGGATCATCTGATCTACAGCACGTTCGTAACCAAGGCTTGAGGGGATTGTCTACATGTGAGTTTACAGCATGTTCTCGAGTTAAGCCAAGGCACAAAAGTTTTTGTGTCGAGGGAAATAATCAACAGCAGTATCTGTGTTAGCATGAATGCGATAGACTGGAGGTCGGAAAGCGCTTCAGTGTGCGCACTTTCATAGCTTCCTGGATGGAGAGGAGAGAAAGTTGGAGCAGCCAAGTGAGAAACCCAAACTTGCAGACAGGCTTTGCGAGCTTGCGCAGGAGCACATGCAGGAGTATCTGCCATATGGCACGGCGTACTTGGAAGTGGAGAAGCTGCGCCAGAAGATGAAGCTGCCGATGTGAGGTCTGGAATTTCTCTCAATGCCTGACAGATTCGTGTCAATTAGGGTTTGGATGCTCCTTCACAGAATTGAGGTATGAATTAGCTAATTGGAGACATTGTTGTCATGTTTTGTTACGGCTTCTGTACCCGTCGTTTCGACCGCAATCTAAACTTCGTCTTTTCATGTGCAATGTGATGTTAGGTTAGGGAGCTCGCGAATGATACAGGATTGGATTTTACCGACCAGATTGCGGAGCTCTTAAATTAGTTTTTAAATTGGTAGACGCAAACCCTGAATTTTTTTGTTTTTTGTTTCTTTGAATCGGTTTGGGTAAATGCAGAGGACTTTCGTGGGAGTGGATGCGTTCAGCGTGTTCCAAGAGATTAAGCGACTCCAAATCATCCACAACCTACAGGCGAGTTTTTTTCCTAAAATTAGTGAAAAATTGTATGTTCAACTCTTGAACTCTTAAACTGATTCGTACAAATCTGTGAATCTATGAACTCTTGAACTAATTCGTAATACACATGCTCCACATACGGGTAATTGTAAAATGTGGAATGCAAATTGCAATCTACCTATATAATACGTCAATTTATTCTGAGGAGCACTAATAAAAAATCTTCCCCAGTCGGAACGACGGGTACCGAAACTTGTATATATATATATAATTTGATCTCCCCATAGATGTGCATTGCTAAACTTGCCAGTTAATGGGGGTTTATCTTATTATACCCGCCATATTTGTAAGGATTTTTCATAGCTTAACTGTACTGCACTTTACGCCCGTCCAAGTTGATAGAAAACTAGGGATGATGCCAGATCTTGATCTTGAGATGGATTTCTCTAGGATATTATTAATCATGTCGGCTTCCACTTGGAGGTATTATTAGAGTTTTCCTGAAAGTAAAGGATCTTTCACCACAAATCTTAGGGTCTTATGTTAGTAACTAGGACCACATGCACATGGTGACTTGGCTTGGGAAAGGTGTGGGGAACCACTGGTCAACCGTTTGGGAACTTGGGGTACTACGGGGAGCTTGGGGCAGAAAAAGTTGAGGCATGAAAAGCCTAAATGGAGTATGAAGATTTTGGACGACTATTGTTGGCACCATATTCCTACCGGCTTTCCTCTTCGGGGTGCACTTTCAGGAAAACTCTATTATGAAAGCCAACAGAGGAGAACTGCAATGCTACCAGCTGGCATAAATGGTTGCAACATATGACATAATATCATTTTTCACATACGAATTATTGTAAAAGTAATTAGACATATATTCTAAGAACCAAAATCAACTACTTAGAGTGAAGAAAACAAAGCCAGCTAACCAAGAATCAAGTGACAGAAAGATCCAAAAGTAACGAAATAGGCTAGAATAATAACTGGGCTCATTCTGGAAACAGAGAAGAAGGAAGCTGACACTCTTAACTGCCCAGAGGTTTTACACGAAAGCGAGAGCTACGTTGATGGAAAGCATGAGTTGCGCTGATGAAGTTTGTGCAGAGGTGAATGTATTTTTCGACAGCCTCGCTGTCCAGAAGCGGTTCTTTTCTGGCATGAGAATGGTGCCTCAGCTCTGCCGCTGCGACGCTCAAGTCTTCGCATCTGTCCACCACCATGTCATTCACGATCTCTGCAGCTCTGCTGTATGAGCAACCCTCCCTCTTGCTTATCAAGTGAACTAAATTCACTTCTCCGGCCAGTAATTCCTGCAGCGTCCGGTAAACAGTGATCAGTTTCTTCTTTTGCATTCCCACGACACGTGAATCGTCGGTTTCAGAGAATTTCTAGAAGGAAATACGACTGGTATAGTTCAGGGATTAGCAAGGTCATCCCAAAGTTTGCGTGTCACATCCCTCCATTGATAAATATCCACTACATAATATCTAAAACCGCGAGAGAAAGGCGACAAGTATTTCATGCTGATCTTCGTTGCAGTTCAGAAATGGTTGAAACATCACTTTAAGCTAGAGACCTTCGAGCTCTTCCACCTCTTAAAGGATTGTAGCTGAGAAATCACTTAGAGGAATATAATAAATCAAATAGAGGGAGGATTTTGTAGAAACTGTGGCTGACTTTGCAAATTATAAGTATACAACGTACCTTTTGGAAAGATTGGATGTCATTGTGCCACGCAATTGTATCATTTGCTGCTTGAACCAAGCGCTGCATTGGAGCACTATAGTACATTGCATTTGAAACATGGATGCCCTCAACTAGTTCTCCAACAATCTGCACTCAGCAATTGGATATATTTTATACAAATAAACTGGAATGAACTCATGCCTCTCTCCATTGTTAACAAGTCGCTGGTTTTCACCTTGCCAATTGTATAATCTCTCTACTACCAATTTGTAATCTATATGCTACTCATGTAACAAACTCAACAATGTAACATGCCGTATCACATTCAAGCCTTCTTGTAGGCAAACAACAAGTTCAATGATTTTTTTTTGTGTATAATGAAGTAGGGCGAGGTTGGTAAATTACCAAGGATGATTCTACAAACCCAAATTCTCGCCTCTTTTGAATATAATCAGAAATGGAATCATCTGGTAAGCCCAAGTTCCGCTCCTCTGCTTCTCTAAACATGGCACACATGTCTCGTTGGGAGACATGTGCAAAGCGCTGGTTCCAGTCTTGTGGCATCGCCGAGGTTGCTCTCTTCCACAAGTCCCGAAAAGCTGAAGCAATCGGTGACTCATCCTTGGTCGACTCATTCCAGTAATCCACTGTCACCAAATCCTCAAGTATAGGTAAGAAGGCTAGTATAATATTTCTCAACTGTAAAGTATCTTTACGATCAGAGCTTTCCACACTCATGGAACAACCTCTCGAAAGTGCTGTAAAAATATGTTGGTTCACAGAGCTAAGCATGGTATTTAGCGTTGGCAACACTAAATACAAACACAAAACGTGGCCTAAATGTGGCCGACATTAGATGTAAATCTAGTAGAAAAATCACATTACATTGACGAATCTAGTGTCAAGATGATTGTACCTGTGCTGGGATGCTTCAGCGCACCAGCAAGAAATTCATCAATTTTGTCCCGTTTCGAGAGCGCCCACTTCTCATCCACCGCGAGAATCCTCTCCAGGCTTTCCTCCAGCACTTTGTCGCTCGGGAACGACGACATCATGACGAGCAGAAGCTCCAGAAAGATCTGCGCAAGGGCGGTGGACATTGCAGCTGCGGTCGAGGTGGTGAAGGATTTCGACGTGGCCAGGACCTCGTCGTCCAGTACGAACAGGAACAGCATGTACATCATGCCGAACTCGAGGCCCCACGCCGGGCCGCTGTTGTAGGCGCCGGGGGTGAACAAGGTGTTGATATCCGACGCCATGATCTTGGCAAAGCGCTCGGAGCCCGCCAGTGTGCGGAACTGGCCGCGCGCCCAAGCGTCCGCCGCGTCTCGCGCCTCGTTCATGGCCGGGTGCAGCTGGTGCGACCAGGGCGGTGAGAATTCGGGGACCCGGAACTCCCTGGCCTGTTGCTCCAGATCCTGATATTCCACTTCACGTGTTGCAGGTCCAGGCTGGTGCGTGTGCATATAAGTGGTAGTAGCCATGATCGAAATCAATTGCATGCAGAGATCGAAACCATCATATTATCCACAGATCCATTTTATGAGCTTTATCACGTTTCCTCTCCAACTGATTTCGATCGTGACTTCTTCACTACATCGGCAGTCAAGCTCTCCTAGACGAGGATATGTGAAACGCAGAATCTCTTTTTGCACGAACTGCCAAACTAGTTATGGAAAAAAAATTCAGTACTGACGATCGATAAACTCACCCACAGTACTAGTGGTCAATGGATTATAGAGAACTGACAGGTCTTCAGACCAGACCAGCGACTAGCTGGATTCGAGTGCAGATAAACTACCACCAGAAGCACAAAGTATTGAGAAGAACAATATATCATCTGCACGTGCTGAACTTATGCCAACATGTCTATGCGATGAAGGACAGTTCTTGGCATCAGCTACCTCGAAATTTGGGCACTCCACAAGACTCTAGTAATGGCGTGATTGAGCTCTCTCACGTAAGAAAACTCGATCGCAATGCATGTGCATGGCTGCAGGGAATGAGAATGTAAAAGAGACCATGCAATATTATATAGTGACATGATCATATATTCTATATGCTCTTTCATCATTGAGAAGAGGTCACGCTGACTTCATGCTGACGTTAAGGCGATGGAGTATTCACCGGTCGAGATTCAAAGGATGCACAAGGCCGGCCACGAGGCTCCAAAGATAGAATCAGCAGCCGTCACGACGGAGCGCCAAGTGGGAACCTGGTCATTTTTTTCGTGGTAACGCTCGGGAAAGTTTGATTGTCGAATCCGAAATCCTGGCCAGCGTCCAAGGGGAATGATTTGTGACGTCGTTTGTGGCGATTCCGGCCTCTCGGAGGCAGACATGATGAATGCACCGCACGTTGCTCTCCGCCGTCTCGATCAACTAGGTTATACTTCGCCGGCCTAGCGATGACGGGGTGCACGTCATACAGCGCGGACAGGATTCGTCACGCCTTTGTATTTAAGAAAGCGTTCTCGCGACGTCGGATCTTGCGTGTGGGAATCGATCTCCGGAGCCTTGACAATCACACTTTGAATGCATGATGACAGAATTCGTGCCTTCGACATTTTTAGAAAGCGTTCTCGCGAAGTCACTTTGAATGCATGATGACAAAATTACAAAGTGATTTTGCGGGTCCTTAACCCCTATATTTCCAAGAGTCTCCTCGGGGTACTCTAAGAGGTTTTTATGGTGTCATATTGTAATATTTTTCTTTGAAATTTTTACTGTGGATGGACGTTACTAAAGGCTTTGTGTGAGTTCAATTTTTTCCTAAATCCGACATTTAATGGAAAAGTTATAGGGTTTTGAAGTTCAAATGGGGAGAGTGGGCAACTCGGGCAACTCAAAAAACTTTTGCTAGGACACTCTAGGACTCAATGTAAGATTTTCAATACTAGCTAATAATATTATTTCCTTTCATGTTTTCTATACCTCTTGTCTTCAGTTGAAAAAACTCTTCTTTTTCACATAAAACTTTGAGATCATAATATTTTTTACTTTTTACTTTTTCCGCAGCATCATTTGGTGTAACGCTTCTTATTGACCATTCGGATTCTCATTCTAAAACATACTAAGTTCACAAAAAAATGTAACGCAAATTGGCCATTTTTGAACCTCTACCCCTTCCACAATTTTTTTGAATATGCTACACCCTTTTTCTACCTCTAAAAATTGGAGTATGAGGAGCTAATATCATACTTAACATGATGGAAATGAATTTAGACCTTGTGTAGTGCAAAAATTTGATACCAAGTGAAGTCAAAGTCTGCTAATCCACCAAACATAGGGAAGAAAATGGACCCTTTTCAAACACTATAATATTACAATCCGTGCGGTCAAACTTTATGAAATTTTTAATAAATTTTTAGCCGAATGCTTAACTTCCATAGTGTCATACCTAGGACATCGTGTAGTAGCCAATGAGTGCCCTCCGTTAGTTCTGCGGGTTAATAACATGGTTAATAGGTTACGTAAGTCGCATGTGAGCGCAAAGCGCAGCACGTGTGGTTCTGACCGAGGGGAAAAGCATGAGAGGGCAAAGACGTTGACCGCAAGTCAATCATATTTTATTTTCTGAACGCAACCCTTTTTGTTCTTTCGGGCACTTTTACGCTTTATGGGATATAAAAAAGCAAGTGGAAAGCCTAAAAGACATACCCTAACATGAGTATTACTTAATAAGTCTTAATTGAGATCCTACGGTTAAAACTAGAAGTACAAGTTTTTTGTTTTGTCTTAACTCATGTCATTGAAACGAGCAATTTTGAAGTGTTTTTGGTGTGAAATTGTCAAAGAAATTAGGGATCAATAGCCAATATGGAAGTGCACTTTTGAAATCTACACTAAAAATGTTGTTTAGTGTATCCGCACTAAGTAATACTATAAATACTATAAGTTTTTACTCTTAATGAATTGATTTTTACCAACTATGTCTTTGAGTAATAGTGTAGATAGTCGTGCTCTCAGTAAAAATATTCATCAAAGGTAAAAAAACCATAGCACTTCGAAATCAAATAGCTTGGATACACTAAACATCATTTTCAGTGTAATGTCAAGCTCAAACACCTTTTGAGTCTAGCTCTATGGTTGAACTCATCAGCTATGTGTATGGACCAATCTTATTTTATAAAATCTGAGTTTAGGGACGTCTTCTTCATCTCATGATTAACCCTTTAGCGCCCAGGGATGTTTCTGGAAAAACCAAGAATTCGGTTGATTTTTTTCTTTGAACCGGAATTGATGGAAATACAATGACTAATATTAATATCTGACCTTACAAAATTGAACTTAACCCATGATCTCAACTTTGGGGAAATTTTGCACAACATCCAACCGTTGATGGAATAGATTATAGTGTTTAAAGTTACCATATATTGGTAGTGAAAACTCTGGAATTTGGAGGATGTACTACTTTAACTATCAATAGAGTCTTGCAAAAAAAATTTACTTTGAATTAGAGCGGTTCACATGTGCACTAGGTTGATAGCTTCACATTGACATATTATATGTGAAGAAAATATTTATACCCAATTATTGGTGATTTTTTTTCTTTTTTCTACTTGGTTGTATACAAAAATGTTCCAACCTTATACGAATCAAAACAGAAGTTTCGTATGTGAGGAGAGAGATCGACAATCACAAAACAATGAAGAATGTCTTAAAGACCAAGTTCAATCAAAATTTAAGACCAAAATCAATGTGCATGGGTGTGAAATACAACATAGTATGTGGCATACTATTCACTGTATTCACTGTATTTTAGCGTATTTGGTGTATTTTGTGTTGTATTCCTAGCTTTCCAAGAGTTCTGTGAATCCAAATCATGATCTGATTGTTGGAGAGTGTTTGTGTAACGAGTGCGCAAATCTGAACCTCGTATCTCGAAGCCTAGTTCCTCATGGATTTCATGCAAATTGAGTTTGAGCACCTCCGGGGTCCCATTTCGGGCTTCCTGGGCGCTAAAGGGTTTATCATCTGAACCCTTTGGAACTACCTCACATGAGAAATTCAAATGGGCGTAACATCTAACCTTGACATTCATTGATTTCTAGTACCAAAGATGCTTACGGGCTCCACAGAGTCTTGCTAATTTGATGGAGCATGAACAAGGTCCAAGGTAGTCTATGTCCTAGATGCATTTCAACCTGATAATTTCATGTTAATTACGTTCAGAGCGTTCTTGAAGGGTACAATGCCACCGTCATTTTGGGGACAGGTAAGACTTTTACAGTTGCTTTGAAAACTATGTTCAGACTGTAGTTTGCCGTTTGAAAATTAGATGTTGCCAATCAAAGAATTATGGATTGTACCCTGGAGGATATTTTGGTTGGCATCATAACACTCCCGTAGATGATACAGTAGTTGGCTTACTTACGAGCGCTGTAGCCTTACATCAATACCCATACCCAGTGGTCACTTTTGGCACCTCTCTGTCGAAAGAATTGTATTTCTTTGATGCAGCGATTCGGACAAAATGGGTATCACATAAGTATTACATGGGTATCACATAAGTATTACATGGGTATCACATAAGTATTACATGGGTATCACTTAGGCATTATATGGGTAGCACCTTGACATCACATGGATAATTACCTAGCCAAAAATTTATACTTTCCAAAGAATTTGGACACTCTCAATTTGAATTAATTATGTAAGAAAGTGACCACTGCGTAGGGGTAGTATACAAGATGACTGCACTTGTCATTTTTTTCCATTTCAAGTCAAATTCATATTTTAGAGGTGGATAAGATTGAAATATTGCACAAATACACATTGTGTGATATAATGATGCAAGGTATAACATAATAGTTTTTGAAACAATTTTTATGTTTCATTCAACCAATGAGCTTCTTTTTGAGAATATGAGTTTGAAGAGAAAACAAATTGTGTCATGAGGTAGAACATACACAGGAGATTGTCACTCAACGGTATCTGTATTTCATGGCATCAACTGCAAGAACTCAATACAAAGCTGAGACTTTACTTTGACATAAACTTATCCAGCACATGATCGTCCAGGTCATGTGTTTCACTCTACAATGCACACAGGACATCTCCTCTTGCTTTCCTAAGTAGTAAAAGGCAGGTGTGAAACGACCTAACGAACTAACAGAATAACAAATCTTGATGCTGCCGTTGAGGACGTTTTCTACATCATTTTATATGCTCCCCGACATGCTCCTCATGTCGGTTGAGCTCCAGCTTCATGTCTCCATATCTTCAACACACCCCCTCAGGCTACAAGCACCCAGTGCGAGCAAGTTGAAAGAGCATTGGAGACATGAACCATTTTATCAAGGATCGGGGCAAGGAAGAAGACCGATCGCAGTGCGGAGATGGCAAAAACGGTCGGCAGGCAATGGTTTCGTAAAAATATCAGCAAGTTGATCAGTAGTGGAAACGTAGCAGACATTGATGTCACCGCGTTGTTGGTGATCCCTGATGAAGTGATAAACAATGTCGATGTGTTTGGTGCGGCGGTGGAACTCCGGATTGTGCACCAATCGGATAGCGCTCTGATTATCAGAGAACAAAGGTGTGGGAAAGGTTTGAGCAAAACCAAGATTTCCCAGTAATCTGCGAAACCATATAACATCTTTGGTGATGGAGCTGGCTGCTACGTATTCAGCCTTGGTCGTAGAAGTAGCGATACATGCCTGCTTCCGACTTCCCCAAGAGACAGGTGCATGATCAAGCAGTAACAAAGTGCCGGAGCGGCTCTTCCTGTCAACGATGTCGCCACCATAATCAGCGTCTGTGTAAGCAGAAAGAGTGTTGCTACCAGCATGCCCGTCGTAGCATAAAGCTAAATTAACTGTACCGGCCAAGTAGCGAAAAATACGGCTGAATGCTTGAAAATGGGGTCGCTGAGGATTTGCGGAGAATTGTGCGACCCGACTGACAGCGAAACTGATATCACGTCTCGTAAGAGTCTGTGCAAATAAAAGGCAGCCAACGGCGGCCGAGTAAGCAAAAGTGACTTTTTCAGGTGGATCGTCGACGTCATCCAAAGGTGTGTTCGGATCAGCTGGAGTAGAGGTCAGGCAACATCCGTCAAAACCAAAACGAGAAAGGATGCGATGCAAATAGATGGCTTGATGTACATAGATGAGGCGTCGATCTGATGATTAATGAATATGTAATCCTACATATAGATCAGCAGAGGTGCGAGTTGTGGAAAAACGGCTCTCCATATACGACATAAGCTGATCCAGACGTTCGCTTGCAGGACTGCAGGCTAAACCGTCGTCGACGAAAAGCGTGACGATAAGAATCGGGGAGGAGTGCGAGATGTAGACACATGGATCAGCCTGGGTAGGTTCAAGCTCAAAATTCAGTAGGAAATCGTTGAAGGTTTTATTCCAAATCCTTCCTGATTGCTTGAATCCATAGAGGCTTCGAAGGACCAGGCATACCAGTAGCTGTCCGTCTGGATTGTGAACTTCAAACCCAGGGGGTTGGTGCATGTATAAAATTGTGTCAATAAGGCCGTTTAAAAACGCCATTTAAATGTCAAATTGGGTCATGTGCATGGCTTGTTGAGCTGCGATGCTGAGAACGGCCCTGATAGCATCATATTTGACTACAGGGCTGAAAGTTTGATCATAATCCACGCCTTTAGTTTGGGTACAGCCCTGTGCCACCAAACGTGCCTTGTATTTTGAAACGGAACCATATGGATTCGTCTTCACACGATAAATCCACTTGTATTTTACTGCCTTACGTCCGTGGGGAAGCTGTACAAGCTTCCATGTACCTGAACTGATTAAAGAATCATATTCGGTTTGCATGGCTGCTTGCCACTCTGAAGCCTGTGGACTGCGCATAGCTTCGTTGTACGTGGCAGGGTCTTCCGGAATGTGTATCGCTTCACTGGAAGAAGCCAAATGTGACGAGCTGGAAGAGCTAGCAATGCCAGCAAAAGACTTGGGTACATAGTAATCGGTGTACCTGGTGGGAGCACCACGTATGCGATTTGGCCAGGTTGCATGATGGTTCTTTGCCTCGGGATGGGTGCCTTGAATATTGACATGACCATGATGACCTGCACCAGGCAAAATCGTGGCTGGATTACTGTCTTCAGCCACATATTCGTCTGCAACTTGGTCCTCAGGTACAAAATCGTCTTCAGCTCTGATACCATCAACACCGTCACCTGGTAGCTCGATGTTTGACGTGTTGTTCGCAGGCAGAGCGCTGTCTTGGCAGATAGTGGAACTACCATGAAGAGAAAAAAGACCTGAGACTACGTCTGTAGCTGGTGCAGTGGGAGATGAAAACTCATCGAAGATCACGTCACGGCTTACAATAATCTGTCGTTGGCGAGGATCCGAGAGTCTGTACGCTTTTGTGTGACTGCAATAACCAACGAAAAGAGTTTTGATACCTTTCGGTTCTAACTTGGTCCGACGTGCTTTGGGTACGTGAACGTACGCAATACTTCCAAACACCAGCAAGTGACCAACTGCTGGTTGCCGACCTGTCCACATCTCATATGGTGTCCTTTGGCGGAGACGAGATGCAGATCGATTCAACAGATATGCAGCAGTTTAAACCGCTTCGCCCCACCATCGAGTGTTCAGTCCTTTTGCATGCAGCATCGTGCGAACGCACTCCTCCAATGATCGATTTTCACGCTCAGCCACTCCATTTTGTTCCGGCGAATATGGACTGGTGAGTTCATGCACAACGTTTTGGCCAGCAAGAAAAGCGCCAAATGCTTGATTCACGTACTCTCCTCCTCGGTCACTACGGATCTTTTGAATCTGGTTCCCTGTCTGAAGAGATACTAGTGGACACAAAATTTTGAAGCATTCAATGACTTCAGATTTTTCTTTGACACAGAAAACAAATCTGAAACCAGAGCAATCATCTTTGAACAAGATGAAATACCTAGCACCACCAATCGATGGTTGTCGCATTGGACCACACACGTCTGTGTGAAAGAAAATGTCGGGCCTATCAGCTCGAGGCGTTGTGCTCCTCTTTGGAAAAGGCTTTCGGAAACTCTTTCCAACTGCACATCCTTCACATGGATTCTGCGGCACTGTATGGTTTTGGAGGTCCAATCCGTCCACCATTCCATGAGCATGCATTCGGACGATTTGAGCATAATTTACGTGCCCAAATCTTTGGTGCCACAGCGTAAGCCTTGGCGTCTGCATCATTACGGGCTCTGAGCTTGTAGCAATAACCACATTTGCATGGCTGGTAGGAGGAGTGACTCTCAACTTCAGTTCGTACAACTTGGTCGTGCGAGCTCCTGTCATCACCACGCTTCCGTTTGCTGTAGTTAAGTAACAGGCTTTTCGTGTGTATGTGGTAACATAGCCTCGGTCAGCAGCTTGACCTACCGAAAACAAGTTTTTCTTCAACTCAGGGACAAATAGCACCCGTTCAAGTTTCCTGTCCAGCCACTTTCCTTCAACAAAACACTGGACGTGTATTGTGCCTATGACTCTTACCCATAGACGCCTGTTATCAGCGATCATGACAGGCCACTTGCCTTCGGCGACCTCGTTCAAGGTCTGAAACCATTCGATGTGGTCACTCATGTGCTCAGTCGCTCCACCATCCATGAACCACATATCTTTATCTTGCACGTCACTTGCATGTACCACAAAAGCAGAGCTATCTTCGTCGTCTGCATCTTCACTTGCTACAACATTTGCTTCGCTTTCTTTGGTGCTTGGTTTCTTCTCACTCTTGGTCTGCGTGCCTTCCTTCTTGTTCTCTGGGCACTCCGCATCTTTCTCCCAATGTCCCTTTCGACCGCACTTATTGTACTTCGTTTTCTTCTTAATTTCTGCAATCTTGGCGGCACGCTTCTTCTTTTCTTCGGTCGATGCTGACTTCTGACTTCCTCCGGAAGACTGTCCACGAGAGAAGAAAGCTTTATCCCCCTCTGCATCAATTTCATCTTGGATGCGATTTCTCTTCTCCTCTTTGAGCAACCTGAGTGTCAAAGATTCGATTGTCTGCTGATCACGTGGGACGCTGTCCCATGCAGCAATAAGGTACCGAAAGCTTTGTGGAAGTGAAGAAATCACTTTACACATCACAGCTTGTTCGCTAACGGGCTCCCCTAGATCAGTAAGCTGGTTGCCCAGTTGTTCCACCGTGCTAATGTGATCCATCACATCAGTGCCTGGCTGCATCTTGAGATCAAAAAACTGTTGCTGCAAAAGCTGGACGTTCTTAGTTGCGTTTAGCTCATACACAGTGCTCAGCCTGCGCCACATTTGATAAGCCGTCCGACATGTCATGAGTCTGCGCATCAGCTTAGGCTCTATTGCTGATATAATGATTGATTGACAAATCGCATCTTTGTCAGCCCACTCGTTCATGTCATCGTGGGTTTCCATTTGCAAACTACCATCTATGATTCCTGACAGTTTCCTAGCTCGAAACATTATCATCATCTGGAATTTCCATACACTGTAGTTCTCGCTCGTGAGCTTTTCCACATGAGTGGTCAGATTTACAGACTCTTGTCTAACTGGAAAAGACACTGGAACTTGAGATTGACTGCGTTGATCATCTGTTACCTCCTCGACTAAAGGTGTGTGTGTGTGGACATGATCACCAGCTCCAAGGCCGGTTGTGAGATCATCTGGGTCCATGATAGGAGTAGTTTGAAAATGCTACGACTGTTTAGACAGACACAACACTGTAGTTCTCGAAAGAAAAAAAACTCTATATGTTTCCACGAAGTGGGCCCATAACCTTTTGAGAATATGAGTTTGAAGAGAAAACAAATTGTGTCATGAGGTAGAACATACACAGGAGATTGTCACTCAACGGTATCTGTATTTCATGGCATCAATTGCAAGAACTCAATACAAAGCTGAGACTTTACTTTGACATAAACTTATCCAGCACATGATCGTCCAGGTCATGTGTTTCACTCTACAATGCACACATGACATCTCCTCTTGCTTTCCTAAGTAGTAAAAGGCAGGTGTGAAACGACCTAACGAACTAACAGAATAACAGATCTTGATGCTGCCGTTGAGGACGTTTTCTACATCATTTTATATGCTCCCCGACATGCTCCTCATGTCGGTTGAGCTCCAGCTTCATGTCTCCATATCTTCAACACTTCTTTGGCCTGAGAGAATCTACATCTATTTCTAGATCATGCAGAATGCCATCCACACACCAAGTACATTTCAGCACAAAAATCTACGATTCCACTTCACACAAATCGTTGTGGCCTGCCGATGCTTGCACCGATTGTTGTGGTGATGGTCTCAATAGATGCCCATCTTCCTCCACCTCCAAGTCAAATTCCCATGGACCAAACACCTGAAGTATTTCTTGAGCCTCACATACACGTTCGGAATCTGAGCCTGATCGATGCAGTAGTCTACAATCACATTCATGTGTTCGGATGCAGCGATCACAGCCACGTTCCAACACACAATTGTGAACTACAATATCACAACCCCAACCGATTGTTAGTTGACTGTGCAAGTGATCCCTGCAATCAGTCACCTTCCAGCAACAAAGTCACTACACTAGTAGCTCTTGGCTTAATCTCAAACGTGAACCTGAGCCATTTCTAGCTCCACAAGAGCAACCAGTCAATGAATTTTATAGCTGGTCCTACACCTTGAAGTTGCTAGACTAATATAAAGCCATAATGCTCCTCCTCGTATGTCGAGAAGGTAATATGCTGCCCTGATCTCTTGCGCATCCTGGTTTTTGTTCTTGGAACAGATGTGAGAGCGAGTCGGAGAACAATGAAGATGGGTGATCTTCTCGATTCTCGAAAGCGAAAGGAGAAGCGCACATCATCTTAGGTTGGTCAGAAGTTGCCTTCGGGTAAATATGCACCAATACTACGGTAGAGCTGAAGGTCCTGTAACCTTTACCCCATAGTTAGACGAAAAGCCAGATGTACCAGAGGCTTTGATAATGTGTCTCCGTAGTCTACAAGAGTCGTAGTTTCTGTTTGAACGGCCAGGATGAGAGGGTGAGACTAGAGGCCACAGAGAGCGAGCTGGCGCTCACCACAATCTCTCCAGCGATTCAATTGAAGCCGCTCTGGCTCTCAAGGATCACCACAAACCACAACAACAACCCACTTCCCTTGCATACAATCAACAACGTATATCAGGTGAGTGCTCATCATCTTTACTGTCAAGTGAGTAACGTGATAGAAGAGTAGGTCTGGCTTTTTCTGGAGGTCAGGTGGTGTTAATTTAGATCCCCTGTTTTTTTTTAAAGTAAGTGGTGTTGGAGATGGCCTTTTTTTCTCTTTTTTTTGTGGTTGGGCGATTCATGGGTTGTGTTGCGGTTTTTGGTGTGATGAGGGGTTTTAGGGTTTGAGCCTCGGATTCCATGGTGGGGATCATTTGGATTCCGCCATTAGGGTTAGTTTTGTTCCGCATGTGGGTGTATGAAAGAGCTCAACCTTTCAGTGAAGAAACCCCCTTGAATTGGAATCTCTGTTAGTAGAATTTTCTTCACACATCATGCTTGGAAGTGGAAATATCACACATCGTGTTTTGCGGTCTAGGGTTTTGGTTTTGGTGTGAGGAGGTTTTAGGGTTGGAGTCTCGG
Source organism: Bryoerythrophyllum caledonicum (assembly GCA_963971425.1). Taxonomy (NCBI): domain Eukaryota; kingdom Viridiplantae; phylum Streptophyta; class Bryopsida; order Pottiales; family Pottiaceae; genus Bryoerythrophyllum; species Bryoerythrophyllum caledonicum. The sequence goes on from OZ020514.1 coordinate 11,076,014, forward strand.
ATTCCATGTTGGGGAGGTTTGGGTTCCGCTGTTAGGGTTAGGTTTTGTTCCGCATGTGGGTGAGCTCAATATTTCAGTGAAGAAACCCCTTTGAATTGGAAAGATCCATACTCTAATTCCTCTGTTAGAAAGAAAAACTCACACCATGTTTGGAACGGAAAAACTGAGAGCAACACACATGATCATGTTGGAAGTGAGAAATTTCAGATTCTGACTGGGAATGGATGTTGCGGTTGCAGAAGGGATAGTCCGTTGCTGTTATGTGGTTGGTTTGGTGTGAGCGTGGCATCAAGTTAGTTTAGTTTTCGATCATGTCGTTGCGGATCAAGGCGGTGGTGGAGAATTTCGTGCGCGACTTGAAGGCCGCGTTGGAGGCGGACATCCAGGACCGCATCATGAAGGAGCGCGAGATGAACAGCTACTTGGACGAGAGGGAGCGCGAAGTGGCCGAGCGAGAAGCCGCCTGGAAAGCTGAACTCAGCAGAAGAGAGGTAATGTATACTCTCTCTCTCTCTCTCTCTCTCTCTCTCTCTCTCTCTCTCTCTCTCTCTCTCTCTCTCTCTCTCTCTCTCTCTCTCTCTCTCTCTCTCTCTCTCTCTCTCTCTCTCTCTCTCTCTCTCTCTCTCTCTCTCTCTCTCTCTCTCTCTCTCTCTCTCTCTCTCTCTCTCTCTCTCTCCCTCCCTCTTTCTCTCTCCCTCCCTCCCTCCCTCCAATGCCTTTTTATCCAGAAAATTCCAGACTGAATCAAGTTTGATCATCATAGTATGTGAACTAGGATCCTTTTCATGCACTTGTCAAGTCACCTGAAGTATCATACCCCTATCTTTTGGATTTACTGTACTACTCTTTCTTCACTCTCTTAGCTATGGACGAGCTTGGTGAAGCCTTCTCGGTCTTTGGTCGCCGTCGCCGTCATTTCAAATACATGGTCACCAGTGGCACCTCATGATGTTCAAGAGTTTAGCTATCTTTGAGGGCGAATCGAATGTTAGCCACCTTTTTCCTCAAACCTAGCGCTGAGAAAAGAAGGTAAAAATTACTGTGCTAACAGGGGTGTTTGTTTGGATTTTCTAGGCTGAGATTGTGAAGCAAGAGACAAGGTTAAGACTGGAGAGGGAGAATCTGGAGAAGGAGAAGAGTGTGCTCATGGGCACGGCCTCCAGCTTGGACAACCAGGACGGCGCTCTGGAGATCACGGTCAGTGGGGAGAAGTACCGCTGTTTAAGGTTCTCCAAAGCCAAGAAATAATACCTTCCATTCCATTCAAGCAAACAGAGTCAGTTTGAAGATAGATAACATTGTACACATTCTTTTACACTTGAGAGGATATAGTGCTTTTTGGTAGGCTTCCGTTGAGGAGGGGTGTACTTTGTGGTTTTTTTGTATATATATTTACATCATCAGTAGCAAGAGGTTGCTTATTTGAGCAAGTGGTTTAGGAATACAGAGTGGGTTTTGAAAAATTCTGGGGACATACCACACTTGCAGCGCAACTTCATCTGTCGACTCTTTCAGTGCCGAAGTAGCAAAAGTTGTTCCATCTGTACTGTAAGATATAAATAGTCGGAGACCTACCACAAATATTGGAGTGGTGCACATTCCTCCAAGCACCCTGTTCCTGGACCTCAAAACATGAGGAGAGATGCCGTAGATGCTAGGTCAAAGGTTAGGTTGAGTAAACTCACCTCCTCCGGTTCCGTTACGCCAGAGGACATTCTTCACCTCCATAAGCAGGCATCATGAGGCAGTCCGGATATACTCAGTTTGTGTGTCGAAGGGGTAAGGACATTCCATTTGATAAGCATTTACTTCACTTTCCAGGGTTGAGATTCGATGTAGGCGCGCCATTCGAGGGGTTTCTGGCGAGACATACGTTTGACACAAGTTACGCTACAAATAATAGGGAGGGGATATTCTTGGTATCAAATAGCGAGGACAGTTTTTCTCATGAAAACCAGGACACAAAGGACCAAGGCATGTTGAGGAATCTCTACTCTTTTTGAGAATGTAACCGTAGGACCTTCTAAACTTATATTAAGAGATGATTGCAGGCGAAGTGAAATAATGAACGGACACTTGGTGCTTCAGGGGTGCTTACCTCGCTGATCTTCCTCATCGAAGGGCGGTTACTCCGAAGCCGGAATGCTTCTCGTACTGAAATCGTTGTCGTTGTCCACATCTCCGAACTCGTTCGTCGACAACGAACGAGTTGGAGCGGTGTCGTGCTCCTTTATGAACACAGAAAAATCCAGTTGAGACGGCTTATCAAAGCCGACTAGACACAGGAGCGCAAAACGAGTTTCCTAGGAACGCTACAGGAATACTGTACACACGTCCTTGAAGAAAATTGGTAGGAAAATGGTCAGTGACTGAATTCTGCGTCAACATCTACTGATGTCACGAATGTTCCATTTCAGATTAAAATTACAGATCAAGAAACAAATTCTCGCTGTTCTAGAACATGATTCGTGAGTCACTCTAAGCACCAAAATGAGATGGACAAGTCACCTAGCGTACAACCGTTCTCACTCATGTCTACGCCCAGGTTCAGAGCGGAAGAGAACAATAGAAAATTTACAAAGACCTACGATCCGGAGACGGAGGAAGCTGCTGCTGCTACATTCGCCTCAAAATTATCGATGACCTGAGCGCCAGGATTATCGAGTCTAATTCTGCGCTTTTCGGTTGCGTGAGAGGTGCTTTTCTCCTCATTTCCCATCCATCAACTCTTGAAACTCCGCGAAATCCACGTATCCATCACCGTCCTTGTCGACGCTAGAAATCATATTCTTACATTCGTCGAGCGAGTGGCCTCTATCCCCGAGGCTAACCAGAACCGACTGCAATTCGCTAGCAGAAATCCGGCTGTCACCGTCCTTATCAAACATCTGGAACGCGTCTCTAATCGGATCAACATGCACAGGCGACACCTCCCCCGCGCCGACCGCCTGATGAAACTCGACAAACTCCTCCACGCTGATGAATCCGTCGTGGTCCTTATCGATCTGCTTCATGAGCTCCTGCACCTCGCCGTCGGAGATCTCCCCCCCGAGCGACGTCAGCACCTTGCTCAGCTCCGCGGTCGAGATCTTCCCGTCGCTGTCCACATCGTACACGCGGAACGCCGCCTTCAGCTCCTTCTCTGACTTCGATACGTGCAATGCCGGCGCCGGCACCGCCGCCGCGCCTCCGTTCTCCACCGCTCCGGGCGCCTTCGCCGTCTTCTTTGTCTTCAAACTCGCCCTCGACGTAATCTTCGAGATCAACCCCGGCTTCGCTGCCTTCTCATCCTTCCCTTCCTTCGGCGACACCAAAGGCGGATCCTCAAACGCACCGCTCCCCTGCTTCTTGGCCTTGCCAAGCATGCTCAGCTTCATTGCGACTCCAACTCTCCGCCAAAACTCACAAAAATTATCTCCCCCGAAACGCCTCCCTCAGAGCTCCACTCTCCACCACCTCCGCACCGCAACAGACCACTACCAGACAACCTCAAATCCTCGCGCTGATCACAACATCGCAAAAACACTCTCGATTACGCGCGACAAACAAAACTTCAATTCTTTGCGCGCGGTTTTATAACCAGACTCAAGTGCGTGAAGGTGACGGAGGCCGATAGCCGTTAGGTACCCAAAGGCGAGTCTATCTATGTATCGCGTACATTTCTGGCACCAGCGGACGATTTCTGGTGGAATTGGGTTCCGTAGCGCGTTTGGTAAGACGAAGGAACGAGGAAAAGGCCCAACGGATTTGGCTGCTTCCTCGAACCAGTGCTCGAATATTTTTACCGCGCAAGAGTACAGATGTTACGCAGATATTTGTCCAGCGCGATTTGCGGCGTTGATATTTCTATCAACGGCGGTAATAATTGGAAGGTAACTTTTGCTTCCTTCTTTACTGTACTACCGTACACTATAGTACTTGAACTCGAGTTAACTTGCAATTTTTAATTGCTGGTTTACTTTCTTTTACATACTTCTTTTTCGTTTCTTCTTCTTTTCTTGATTGTTTGTTTGTTTGTTTTTTTTTTTTTTTAAATTTATTTTTAAAGCAGTAGAGGACCATGGCCAATTTCGCTCCGAAACTAGTTCAAAACTGCCACTGTCAAAAAGAGGCATGAAAATGATATTTTGAAGTAAATTTTTGGATTTTAACGGTAAGATCTTGAATAGACTTTCCATATGAACGTGCCATATTTTTTTGGTTGTAATCCACTGCATGGTTTTGAAGATTGTAGGATTTGAAATGTGAGGGAAAAAAAAAAAAGTTGTATACGGTTCTTCTCTTTTCAGAGCATTTCTTGACTCTACCTTCACTATTCTTTCCTTTTTGTTAAATAACTGCTTACAGTTACTTTTGAGGACACTCTCATTTCACATCATAAATATTTTCAAATTTGATCAAGTAGGTATGTTTTACCATTCCTTGTTACTAATCATTGAACCTAATTCATATCTAAGAAGATCAAACACACCATATTTGATATCCTTGTTCCTTCTATCATGTCACAGTCTTTGAATCACTGGAATATGTCACTATTACCAGTTTTCATGACTTTGTTTACTATTCTTTACTCATTAGCAGTTTGTTCACAACAAGTTAATCTAACTTGGTTACACAAAACTTGTTGTAGACATATATTTCCTTATTTAGTTCACAAATACAAGAGGACAAGGTTACAGAAAATGGTTCGGTTCCACAAGCTTGGAGCAGGTTATAGAAGCCGATGAGGTGGAGACCCTCACATGTCCCCATGCACAACCACAACAAAAAGTTGAAGTTAGTACGTAGACAAGGTGTCTTAAGGTCTTCCCACAGTTGTTATCCTTTTCACATGTGCTAATAACCAATCACACAAACATGCAATACCAAATTTTTGCAATCAAACCCTAATCATGCAAAGTTTCTGAACCTAAGATCGATCTGGTTGAGACATAGTATGGGACAATGACGTGTTAGCGTTGACAGTGTCCATGAGTTAGTTTCTCCTTCTATCACCAAGTTGGACCAAATCACTACATCAACTTGGTCCAGACATGCAAACAGCTCCACTCTTGAAACTTGCTCTAGAAATGCAAGCACTTCTAGTCTGTAGACTATTAACAATAACAACTTGAAACTCGCTCTAGAAATGCAAGCACTTCCACTCTGTAGACTAATAACAACTTGAAAAGTTGTTGTCACGTCTAGTATACAGAGATGATGTATGACTAGCATACATGCATTGTGCAACAGTGAGACATGATATATGACCACACATGCATTGTACAACAATAAATCATGACTAATTTACAGAATATCACTAATGATACTCAACTTTAATTGCCACTTAGTTTTGAATCACCTTGCAAGTTCCAAGTTACTATCAGTGAAGTAGTTATGGTCCATCAATGACTTAACCACCACTTAGTTCTGATTTTATTTGATTTGCGATATTAGTGAATCTAATCTCAAGATCATGCTTATGTTGGTGAACTTCCTTGAATAAATGTCCAACAACCTTCATGAGGTCAATTTCTTATTCAAAGGAAATAAGGAAAACTTATTGCCCTATTTCATGTCAACATCATCACATATATGCATCCACTAATTTAGTGAGTGGTATGTGTGTGTGTTTTGACAAGTATTTAGTGGATTTAGTCAAGGTGCGAGCACCAAGGCTTATTTTTACCACTAACCAAATATTATTTTATCTATCACCAATTATCCCATTGTATGTCCTCCCAAAATTAAGTAGAGGAGGGAGGGCGGGACTTATAATTGTCTTATTTTGGATAGATGTAGGGTCTTAAGTGTAGATTTTAATATATCGTACACAAATATGATTAAGTCATACCACTTGTCTTTTTAGTACAAAAAGTGTCTTTATCTCATGTCAACCAAATGATCTATTATCAATCTCTCATTGCCTACGTTGTTTAACGTAATGCAAAAAAAGAAAAAAAGAAAAAAAGAAAAAAACACTTATGTGACAAGTGTTTGAAAATGTTTGACTTGGGTTTAAATGAAATTTTTACCGTAAAGACAAGAACTATTTTGACTACTTAAAAGAAAGTAATATTCTTCATATGTATGGAAAATATTAATGTCAATAAAAACTTCTAGCAAAATTTTGGAGATGCTAGGAGTCCCTAGTTTTGCACTTAGAACATCATCATTTTCTTTATAAAGGTTCAATGGGAAAAAAAGAATATATTCCTTCAAAGCTTGTACTATGCCGCATTTTTATTAAAATTCTTGGGAATTCATGATTGAAACTGAGACCATACGATCATGTCGGAATTGGAAAACGTCCCCTAGTGAGATATGGTCTTTTAGCAATTAAAATAAGTAGGAACAATCTATTTCTTAAATTAAGTCTTTTTTGTTGATTTTATAATCCTAAATTTAACACACAAGACAAGGACTTAATATGAGACATGGACTTAATTGAGGACTTAACTGAGACTACCGATGTTTGATTGGAGACAATGGGGTCCACTAGTCTTCTCTAATGGACGTCCATTGTCTCCAACAGAGTATGGATAATCCAAATTAAGTCCCCACTGAAGCGTATGTCTCCAGGTAGGTCCCTGTCCTCTTCTTTAGAAAACTCTATCCAGTATCTCTTTGTCAAGTCTCCAGTTAAACCCTCGAGGTCCCTAAACCTGACTTCATAAGGGTTGCCAAAATTGTTCATATGGCTTCACCCCGTTGGGTCCTAATTTTATTTTATTGTATAGGAAGAAAGACAAAGCCTTGCCAGGCAAAGCCATGTGGAAGGACCATGAGGATTTAATTGGAAGATATTTGGTGGAGTTGCCAAGGACGACTAGGACTTAACTGGAGACTGCTTATGTCCCATATGAGACAATGGGTGGGTCCACTAGCCATATTTCTTTTTCTTTTTTGAAATCAAACTACACATGATTTTATAGAACTATACATGACTATATAGTTTGATATAATCATTTTCAATATCGGACTATATAGGCTTGTACCATTGGATAAACTAGCAAGTTCACTACACTAAACATTGAATGTAGTGTAGATTCATTATTGATGTAGATCACCCACACTAATTTCCATCAAAGCATGTGCATGCCAAGTCTTGATTGGGTATTTGTTCTCAAGCAAGTGTGTGTCAGTCAACAATTGCATGTAAATTTTCAATTAGTATAGGAAATTTCAAATAGTCTAGTCTACACTATATTTAGGGAACGGTGTAGTCTTCTTTCTTATAATTATATTAAATACTAGGGCCCCCACGGTAAAGCCAGGTGCATGATTTTTGCAACTTTAGTGAGCCACGTGGAGGGATACCAACCCTTAACCGGAATATATTGGACGGAGTTTCCGAGGAGGAGGACGGAGACTTAACTGGAGACATGGACTTAACTCGGACTGCCCATATCCCGTTGGAAACAACGAGGGTCTATCAACTAGAGAATGATTTGATATGTGGAATTAAACCTTCCCATCCGCAATTACCAGTTTATTATAAAAGACTAGTCGACCCCAGTTGTCCCTAATGGAGTATAGGCAATCCTAGTTAAATCTTTGTTTGCATCGTGGCTTCAACGTCATGACCCTAATATTTTATCATAAGAGACTAATGGACCCTCCGTTGTTTTAAAGGGCATAGGCAGTTTTTAGTTAAGTTGCTAGTGAAGTCCTCAACTTCCTCCTTGAAAAGGTCAACCACTATCTACAGTCTACCCTCTTTAAATGATACTCCTCGGGAGCGGTCAAAAGCATAACACTTATCGAGGTATAACACATATCGAGTTCTGACCTAATTTTTAAGCCATTTTCCATTCATTTTTCATCAATTTTTCATCAATTTTTCATCCACCAATAAATTTTACATTCATTTTTTTCATCCATTAAGACATTTTCATCCTAAAGAATCACCATAAACCCTAATTTGCATCTTACTTGGCCAATTTTACTACCCTGCATTACATTTTACTAGCCTTGCTCCTATTTATTGCCCCATACTTTCTCCGATTTGACTAACTTTAACATTTATAGAGGTGAAATTAACAAAGGAGGGAGCGGATAATGTCATAACACTTAATATATAACACTTAGTAGTGTTAATTTTTCGGGAGCGAGATTTTTCATAACATTTATCGAGGAATAACACTTATGGAGGTAACATTTAAAGAGGGTGGACTGTATCACTTTTCATCACATGGTTTCACCATTGTCCTTTTATAGTAAGAAATATCGTACGCATGAGTTGGTTTCGAACACTCCCTCCGAGTTATATATTTATCCAAAACACATTGGTTTGGACACAATGGGTATCACCTAGGTATTACAAGGGTATCACCTTGGCATCACATGAGTATCACTAAGAAAAATTGTTTGAATATGCCAAATCTTTTGGACAATCTCCATTTTGAGTTAATTACGTACAAAACTGACCAATGCACAGGTATAAGAGATACAAGAGATACCCGGGTGGTAGCCGAGATCTATTGGAAACAGTTTGATATCAAGTTGATTTGGGACCATGGTCAAGACCCGCTAGCAACGGTCTGATACCATGTGAATCCTATTGGGACCATGGCCAAGACCTACGAGGAACAATCTAATATCCATCCGGATGTTGAGATTTTTGTCCAAGACGTGTAGTCTAGACTCTAGCCTCTTTATTATGACACTCCATTATACAACAAGCGCGATTATATGACACATTTTCTTACGACCAAACTTTGTAGTCTTAAACTCCCTCTATAAGGTAGGAGCACCCAATTCCAATCGGCCACCCAATTCCGATTAGTAGAGTATGCATGACATGGTCCAAGAAAATGGCAAATGCTTGAAATGGTGCATGAAGTGACCCAAAACCAATAACTCAAAATCTAAAAACACTAGTCATTATCGGCATTGGGTCACAATATGTGCAATTTTGGGTTGCTCCACCTCAATTGACCTCTCATCAGTATTGGATACCCTCCATGAGTTGGTTATCCATGGCATGTCTTCTCTCTTTTACTCACTCTCACTTATTGGCATTGGGTGAAGGAGGGCACCAAATCTCACCTACTTTAGAGTTTGATTACGAGCTCCGGTGGTTTTTGGGCTTATAAATTCTATATCAATTCCAAATCTTTGTGATTAAATTTGAAAAATATTTGTTGAGTTTCATTCCTAATTCCGCATCTTTCTACATAAATGTTTTTGACATACAAAGTCATTTGAGTCCCGAACTAGCTTAAGTGATCGGAATTGGGTGCCTCTACCTTGATACGACTATGACACTCGATATTGTGACACTCTTAGACCCGCACTTTGTCATATTATAGAGGGAATTAATGCATTGGGGACATGTCATCAAGTAGGGAACAAGCTGTGAACAATGGAAACGCGTGCATCACATATTAGGGTTCTTCTTTCTTGTAGATACTTTTTGGCAACTTTTTTTCTTGTAGATATTCTATGGCAACTGTAGGCATTTATTATTGTGCAATTCAGTAAAACCATAATAATATGATATTTAGGTTCAAAATGTCATAACAACAATTATGTGACACCTCACTACACTAAAGATGGCATTTAGTGTAGTGGACACTAAATACAAACCCATATACTAATTGTAAAGTTTAGAATTAGTGTAGTGGCAAAATTATACACTAATTGTCAATTGCTACACTAAATATCAATTCTAGTAAATAGTGGAACATAAGGTTTTTTACTTTGTGGACATTCAGTGTATGAAACCTAGAAAATGTTTGTGTGTACATTTCAAGCATCAAAGTAAAGAAGATTTTGAGTGCATTTAGAAAAAGAAGAATTTGCAAGAGAAATATTGGAAAAAATAGGACATAGATATGAAACAAAAGGAAAATCCCAAAAATTGGAAGAATGTATATATGGAAGGAAAATGAAGCTGCAAGTACGAGATCGAAAAAATAAGAACTTTGATTTAGAAGGAAAGCGAGAAAAGAAAGGAATATTGGAAATAGAAAAAAACACAATAAATATACAATAATTATTAAATATTCATTATATATTCATTAAATATTCATTACATAGTCATTAAATATTCATTAAATATTCAATGTTAAAAAATCAAATATACATTAATTATAAATTAGGGGTTTATTAAAAACTCATTGAAAATTCATAATATATATATATATATATATATATATATATATTAAATATATGAATATACATAAAATATTCATTAAATATTCATTAGATATACATATATTCATTAAATAGTCAAACAAACTCATCAAAAACTCATCGAAAATTCATTAAACTTTATTAAATATACAAATATACATTAGATCATCATAAAGTATACATTAAACATTCATTCAAAATTCATTGGATTTTCGGTAAATATATAAATATACATTAAATATTCATGGAATGCATTTAATGTTCATTAAATGTTCATTAAATTTTCATTAACCCCTAAAGGACCAAAGCCCCCTCGAGGGACATTTTGAGTTTGGGTATGATACCAAGTTCTCAATTCTAGGCATTATTTTCTGAGATTCTATTCTGAATTGCCAACTTTTGATTAGCTTTGCATAGACACAAATTTCGTAGAATTCCGACTTACGGTTCAAAAGTTACAATTTCTTTTCACTTACATATACAAATAGTGCAGCAGTTTAGTGTGACATATCACAAGTATTGTCACTAAACTTTAATAACTTCTAAATTCAATAGATATTCGAGTTTTGTCCATTCAAAAGAACGAAAAAGTCCTCTTTGAAAAGAAATTGAGATCTTTGCATCTATTGAATAGATTTGTGAATTTCAAAAATTTGAGAAGGATATGATATATGCAAAATATTAAGTGTATTGTTGATTCTCAGCACATAGTTGCATTGCAGGATTTTTTAGGACATCTTCTACACCTCTTCTACTTCTAAAATTTGGTGCGCATGTGCCTAACATGATCCTCTTCAAGATAACATAATAAATTCACGGCCCGTAGTGCAAAAAGTTGCCATAGAAGGTGGTCGAAGTTTGTTGAAGGTGTTTAGTATGACCTCAAAAAGAGATTATGTCTCACTTCAAAGGCTGATATCTTTCAATCCGTGCGGTCAAACTTACCAAAATTTTCACCACTTTCATACAACTCTAGTACAAGATTCTACGGTTAAATTTTCAAAATAAACGTTTTGTGTCATTTTGTATTGAATGCGCTGAAAATGGCAGTTTTGGAGTGATTTTGAGGGAAAAAGTCTTGGTCCTTTAGGGATTAAATGATCATTTAATGTTCATTAGATGTTCATTAAATTTTCGTGGAATGCAAGACATGGAAATTGGAATAGTTGGGAATGGAAAGATAAGGGGATGAAGTTGAGGATGAGACGGGGAGAATAAATGCATAGCGGCCGGTAGGTGGTTGATTGGGGGCTAATACTAATTATCAACCTTTTTACAAAAAGTGTACTAGGGTAGGTGGATGATGGGAGATTATTATAAATAACAATGGTAGCTAACACTAACTGCCAATTTGTTAACAAATAGTGTACTAGGGTAACTACACTATTCATACCATTACACTAAAAGCCATCTTTAGTGTACTTTTTTTATTTCCGAAACTTGTCATACTAACCCTTTAGCACCTATAAGGCCTACGCAAGGTTGTTTTTTTGTGTTTTTTTCTTTTGTAACTCTTTCTACAATACTCTATTGTCTCTCGCATACTCTGAACGCATTTCATGCTCCTCATAAGCTTTCCAGCTAATCATTCCAATCTCTAATCCATGCAGGCATCAACAAAATTTCTATTAAACAGAGTCCTAGGTTTTTGTGCAAAAATGTATCCACTGATTTTTTTGCCTAATCTAGTACACTCGTAGATTTTGGGAGTTCATTGAAATCTGATCATCTTTCAGTCGATCAGCTGAGAGTAATTTTAAGACATGTGATAAAAAGACTGAGAAGATGGCATAACCCTAATCATGAAAAGTTACAAGGTGAGATAGGATGGCGAAAAAATTCTCAGACTCCTCTGCAATTGATGCAACTATTGTACTGTACAGTGAAGGAAAGGGTGGCGTACCCGAATAACTACTACACATATATTAACTTTAAGTGTACCAAACATAACTTGCCTCATGATCTTTCTCTCAATTGCTGGATCAACACCTGCAACTTTCTTCGATCGCCGAAGCTGAGGATGTTGAGCTCATCACGGAGGTCGTCACTCGTGAGCTGGAGAAGCACCTCTCCGTCAATGTTGTTCTCGGCAAACGTGGTGGCGTATCTCGCCAGCCCTTGCTGCCCCAGCCACTCCATCGTCTCGCCCACAGTCCACTCCCTGGACTTATCTGAATGAACATCCCGGTTGCAAACAACATTAGATTCCAAAACCAAACAGTAGAGATGTTTGTCAAGGATTGACTAGGTGACCCTCTCTATTTCAGTGAAATAAGATGGTCCTGTGCTTCAATTCAGTCAGAGATCGGTCTTTTACACTATTCTAGATAGTTCTTGGAGCTTGCTGGTCTTATCCTTCAGCTCAGTCAATAGAAGAGCTTGCTGGTCTCTAAACTCAAGTCATAGTTCTAGCAGTGAAAAAAGAGTTTACAAGTAATGAATACTAGATGCCTTTCTCTCCTTTGAGCTGATTTTGGATTGATTTCGAGCTAATTTTGATTGAGAGTTATCTTATTCAAACTTTAGGTTACTATACGAATAACTCCAATGACCCTTCGTTCACCGAAATCAGCTTCAAATAGTTTAACATCGGTTCCAAAGCATCTCATGCGAAATCCAGAGCATTTTCTTCTAACCCTAATTTCAGGCCACATTCTGCAGTGTGGAGAGAAGAGGAGAGAAAGAGCACTCACCAGGCACGAGCGTGGTGCGGGAGCCAGCGCGCTGCGCGAGCATCATGTCAAATTCCTCCAACTCCTGCAACCTCGCAACCCGTTCCCTCTCCTCTGGACTAACTTCCTTGGGTTGTTGCTCCTGGCGCTGCTTCACGGCCGCTCTGGCCGCCTCCGCAAGCACCTTCTCGTTCCTGACGCGCGCCTCCTCGAGAGGGCGGTGCAGCGCGCTGAGAATGAGGGCGACGTTGCTGATGAACACCATCCGGAAAAACACCCCGAGCCCCACCCGGAAAAACACCCAGAAACCTCCATTGAACAAGAGCGCGAGGGGGAACAAGCGCGGGCCCTCGTACACGAACGCGTTCGCCACCAGCGCCGCCTTCGCCTTCGCCGGCAAGTGCCTCTGCTTATTCGCCAACTGCAACCAGAGGAACAGGTTTCCGAAGGGGGCGAAGCTCGCGGCAAGCGAGAACGCCATCTCCGCCCACCCCGGTCCCGCCACCTTCGCCTTCTTCACCTTCAGTTCCTCCATTCTGGTGCGGCTATGCTCCAGCGCGTACCACCCCACCGCGCAATTCGCGACCATGGCGGCGCAGAGGATGAGATCCGCGGCGGAGAAGAGGGCGTGGGAGAACGGGAGGAGGCCACGCAAGCTTGACACCAAGCCCACCAGGAAGAGCGTCTCGAAGGACGCCAGGCCAAGCGGCAGCAACACGGCGAGCTGCGAGTGCCCATCGTCGCGTGGAGCTCCATCCTGCTGCAAACTCACCTCAAAATGACCAAAGGAAGAAGAAATCTCTTCCCTCCCAACGTTCTTCTTCGTCCCCCCTGCCCTCACGGAATGAAGCTCCACACCACGCACTCTCCGACTCTGCAGAGTAGGAAGAAGAAATCTCTTCCCAAGTGCAACGTTGCTCCTGGTTGAAGAGATTGCTAGGGTTCCGAAGTTTCTACTTAATCTAGACGAGAGTGCCAATTTCTTCACTGGTCTGCGGAGGGAGACGCTCTGTACAATCTCTCTGCAATAGATTGAGTAACTTCCCGAGACCGCCATAGCCATGGCCATAGTTTGAGAGATTGAGGAAACGAAACCTTGTATTCCAGAGCGCTGGAAAGTTTCATCAAACTCTCTCGCCAGTTAGATTACATTTATAGAGCGGCACACCGCCCGAAGCAATTTCAAGGGAACTTGGTTCGATTACGTTTGAAGAGCGGCACACCGCTTTCGGACACCGACTGCACCAATTTTAAGGAAAGTTGGGCTCCGAAAAGAGAAGGAAAACAGTTGAAGTGTCGAATTCTGGATGCCCCAGGAATTTGGCTCTTTACTAGTTCTGCAAGGTAAACTTTTCGTCATTAATTGTACATCCTTTAGTTGCAACAAACTGTATTTCTAACATATTAGTGTCACTGGAAAGAGCTAGACATTTTTCAAGGTCTGTAGCACGAAGATAGGGGAAGAGTTACTGGACCTTGTGTTAGAGACGTCATGCGGTTGTTTATTGAAGTTCCTGAAAGATTACCAGGATGATCAAGGTACTCAAGTTAGTGCAAATGTTTACAGGAAATCTTTCACCAGCAACAGGGCGTCACATGTCATCATCTGCTGTACTACTACGCACTAGAAATCCTCCTCTTCTCATCCAATGGACACGGCCACTGAACTTCAACAAGCGGCCTGCACAAAACGCTTGCAAATGCATTGATCCAGAAGAAAAATGTGGAAGGATGCACCTAACGACTGCTTCCAGGATGCGCCAGTTGTAATCCAGAACACCTAATCAACGAATTTTCAACGTCAGCATGAGCCCAACATTCCATAGCATGTCATCAACCATAGCATTGCTCAAAGCTACATCAATACATGAACAACTATGCGTTAGTCATCCTACAGCCAAATAGCTCCCACACATCTTCATGCTCACCAGACGATGTTGACGACAGCGAACATCTCATGTCTTGATGAAGCGACGTATTTCGAGATGAAGCACCAGCGCTTGAAAATGACAGAAACGCGCTCAAATCCTTTCAGAAAAAAGCATGTACTGCTCGCCTTCAAGAGAACATCCTAAGAACATCGACACAAGAGTACCCTCACACACAGGCTCTGATGAAATGGTGGACTTCTCGAGTCGTTTAATGGTAACATGAGCGCAACAACGCTACCTTAACACCTGTGAATAATATTTTCTACAATGAGAGACGACCAATGCCCCGTCCTAATCTTCTTGTACAAGCGGCTCTCATTTCTGCTTGCGCGCCTGCAACGAGCGGCGCGTGCGCCCCGCGGTGCTCCCTTTGGACACCTTGCTCCCCGATCCGTACTGCTTGCTATGGAAGTTCAAGAACAAGAACAACAGGCTCGCGTTGAACACCAAGTTGAACCAGAACGCCTTCATGCCGGCGCACCCGGGCCCGGAGAAGTGGAGCCACAGAGTGGCGACACCACAGACAAAACTAAACACGAACTGCACAATCTGCATGTTCGTGACGGCCTTCTTCCACGGCGGGGGGGAGTTGACGCTGCACAGGAAGTAGTAGCTGTACATGACGACGTGCACCGCGGTGTTGGTGAGGAGCGCGACGATCTGCAGGCTCTGCACGTCCAGCAGCCAGAAGAAGCACATGGACACGACCAACGCGTGGTGAAACACGTGAAGAAAGCTCAGCGGTCGCTTCTTGAGGAGGAGTATGACCGTGTCCACGAGCTCGTAGAACTTGCTGAGGTAGTAGACAAACGACCAGAAGAACACGGGCCCCGCGGCGCGCGTGCCATTCGGGAAGCAGAGAATCCACTCCAGCCCGTGCCGCTTCCCCCAGAGCCAGCTGCTGCGCCGCGACTCCGCCAATGCCGCGTTCAGCATCCCGGCGAACATGACGAGTGAGCCGGCCGCGAGCACCAGGTTGTGAAGCGCGGGGAGGAAGCCGAGCCGGAGCGGCTTCTCCCGGTAGCCGAGCAGAAACTTGAGCACGCCGACGAGCAGGAGGTACAGCACCACAGATGACACCGCGAAGTTCCATGACACGACCGCGCTGTGATCCTCCACCTTGAACGCCTGGATCGCCCGGTGCTGCACGGTCCAGTAGTCGAAGGCCGCCTTGAGCTCGGCCAGGCGGAGCTCCATCGCTGCGAGAAATCCTGCAATGCGAGTCGAAGTGTTTCGTTCTAGGGTTTTGGAGAAGAGGCCAAAACCCTGGAAATGTTAGGTGCACGAGTCACTCCGAGGGAATTTGCTTGACAGTCAGAGGAGGTGACCAAGGTTATTGAATGCATGTACGTGGACAACTGAATACAGTCAGACCTCGATAAGTGTTAAAACTCTATTTGTGTTATGGAGATTTCCGCTCCCTTAAAATTAAGACTAGTAAGTGTTATGTGTTAAGTGTTACGCAATGTCGAGCTCCCGACTTTGTTAATTTTACCTCGGTAAGTGATAAGTTTCCAAAAAAAGGCTTTTCGTAAGAGCCATCGCTTGGGGGGAGATCATTTTGAGGTAAAGTAATAGTTTCTAGTTGCAAAGTGACTCTAGATGTTTATTCTAGAAACAAATTGATAGGTAGATGTATTTTTAAGTTCATAAACTAATATAGGTTTAGGGTTTATAAACTTAAAAGTACACTTATCTTTGAAGCCTAATGTAGGTTCAAGATTGAGGGTGACACGATTAGAGTTTTTGCCTCCAAATACAACTAGTCGTTTCCAGCCTATGGATGCAGGGATCATTGCATCATTCAAAGCTCAATACAGGAAGTTATTAATTCAACATCAAATAGATTGTATTTCAATTGGCAAGAGTCTTGCGATTTATGTGTACCAAGCTGTGACCTTGCTTGAGAAGGCTTGGCGTAACGGAGTGACTCCGAGAACAATTCAAAATTTTGTTGGAGACACACATGAATTCTTTCAGTTCTTGTAGAAAACGAAGTCCTTCAAGAGCAACAAAGGAAAGAGGTAGAGGAGGTTGCTGTTGGAGCAATCAAACCTCCTTGTACCATAAGCTTAGGCCACTGCCACCACCAACGTAGTCTCTGTGGATTCATCCTTCACCTCGTCATCTAAACACTTGTACTTAACCAGGCACATTGCCTCATTGTGATTAAGCTTGTGAGCTTACACTTCTACATGGTATCAGAGCGTATGACAAGTAAGCCCCGCTCCTTGTAGAGAGAGTTAGGTCTAGAAGGTTGAGATATGATCTGAGAGGTAGGATCTAGATTTAAGTTAGAGATCTAGAAGACACAAATTTAGAGGTATAGTAGAGAGTAGCAAGAGTTCGAACTGTGAGGTAGGAGAGTCCAACAAACTAGTAGGGCTTCTCAACTATAGCAATTGGCAGATCAAGATGACTGCAATAATGAAGAGAGAAGGGTTATGGCCGCTAGTAGGAACTAAGGTAGTTACATCTGAATATCCAGTGACTGTCTCAAACGTAGTCTACACTGAAGTGAAGCTAAATGTAGGCAAAGCAACGTGCATTGACAGGCCTAACTATGTCCGTAGG